>JACXGI010017933.1:0-13916 GCA_016801175.1 Esox masquinongy
TTGAATGGGTTTTGTTTCACAATCCTCTCCAGGGTGCGGTTATCCCTATTGCTTGTACACTTTTTTCTACCACATCTTTTCCTTCCCTTCGCCTCTCTATTAATGTGCTTGGACACAGAGCTCTGTGAACAGCCAGCCTCTTTAGCAATGACCTTTTGTGTCTTTCCCTCCTTGTGCAAGGTGTCAATGGTCGTCTTTTAGACAGCTGTCAAGTCAGCAGTCTTCCCCATGATTGTGTAGCCTACAGAACTAGACTGAGAGACCATTTAAAGGCCTTTGCAAGTGTTTTGAGTTAATTAGCTGATTAGAGTGTGGCACCAGGTGTCTTCAATATTGAACCTTTTCACAATATTCTAATTTTCTGAGATACTGATTTGGGGTTTTCATTAGTTGTCAGTTATAATCATCAAAATTAAAAGAAATAAACACTTGAAATATATCAGTCTGTGTGGAATGAATGTAAATATTATACAAGTTTCACTTTTTTAATGGAATTACTGAAATAAATCAAATTTTTGATGATATTCTAATTATATGACCAGCACCTGTAGATGTGCAATCAAGGCAAATGCAAGTACAAATGCCAATACTAAATGTGCAATGAAGGCAAATTGAAGGTGCAAGGTACTTTTGCATGTGCAATGCAATGCTATACAATGTTGCTAGAAAGTATGAGAACGCCTTGTACTGTTGCGGTACAAATCTGGATGTAGCTAAACTTACAGTAGCATAGCCAAAGCCTGATTGGCAGTTGAAGTTAACCTTTCCAAAGAAATACAAAAAATAGGTACATAGAGCTAAGTCACCATTAAACCAAAATGACCCGCAGACAGTCATTGCAATGAAACACTCACACAACTTAACGCAGAGGTTTGAGTACCCACCACAAACAAAAGTGTTGAGAACCAAAAAGAATAATGTACCCAAAATTAATCCTTGATATAGAAACAACTTTTCATGTATTTCTTCTTGTTCAGTTTTAAAACATCACAGTCTGTCAGCCACGCTTGTTAAATGATAGACGTTTACCATGCTGTAGTTGTTAAATGATACATTTTTACCATGCTGTAGTTGTTAATGGCTTCTCAATTAGCCAGGTACAGCAACCAGTGGGGTGATGGCAAGATGCTAAGATGCTTTCAAATTTCAATATTGTATAGACACTAAACAAAAAAGTCCATGAATTGTTTTCAATTAATTACAAAATAAAACAGAAAATAATTTGAAAAAGTATTCCCCTCCTTTTCATTGACACACCTGAATGAGCTGTGGTGCAACCAGTTGTCATTAGAAATCATGTAATTAGTTAAATAGAGTCCACCTGTGTGCAATTAAGGTGTTTCAGATGATTTCAGGTTAAATATCCTGTCACTGGGAGGTCTCACTGTTAGTACAATTCCTAACGAAAATGAAATCATGAAGATGAAGGAATATTCAATGCAAATCCGGAATAAAGTACCAATCAGATGTAGGATATAAGAGAATTTCCAAGGTATTGGATATACCCTGGAGCGGAGTAAAGTCCATTATTAAGGATTTCAAAATGGAGATTATTAAAAGGTGGGAATATGCCACAACTGTTAATCTGTCTAGAACAGGTCATCCTAAAAAACTGATTATCCGGGCGAAAAGGGCAGTTGTAAGAAAGGCCACCAACAGGCCTATGATTGTAACTCTGAGATAATGTGCATTCTGCAACAACAGTCCAGATGGTTATCAAAAGTGGCCTACATGGAAGAGTGGCCAAAAAAAAAATCTCAAATAGAGTTTGCCAAAAGCCGTGTGGGAGACACTGAGACCAAGTGGAAGAAGATTGTATGGTCTGATGAGACCAAATCAGACCATTCTGTTCTCAACGCTGAACACCACACATCATCCTGAGAACACCATCCCTTCTTTGAAGCATGGTCGTGGCAGCATCATGCTATGGGGATGTTCCTCAGTGGCAGGCCTAGGCGAATAGTCTGAATTGAGGAAAGGATGAACTGAGCAAAATACAGTAAGGTCCTTCAAGAAAACCTGATCAAAAGCGCACGGGACACTTAGACTAGGGTGAAGATTCATCTTATAGTGCAATAATGCTGGAGTGGCTTTGGGACCAGTCTTTAAATGTCCTTTGGCCCAGTAAAAGCCCAGACCTCAATCCAAATGAAACTATGAGGAAACTGCTGTGAAAATTGCTGTTCCACAAATGTCCCATCTAACATGACATAGCTTTAACAAATATGCAAAAAAATACTTTTCCAGATAGACTTGAGGCTGTAATTGTTCCAAAATATGCAATCAATTTGTTTTATGTTTGTAATTCATTTAGAACAATTTACAGATTTTATTTTTTATTTTGACATTATTGACTTCTTTGGTTGATCAGTGGTAAAAACACCAAATTATATTTTGATTTAATGTTGTCACTCAATAAAATGTGGGAATGTCCAAGGGGGTGAATACTTTTGAGAGGCAGTGTTTGGCACAGTTTGAAAAGAGTAAATACAGAAAACACTTCCTGCTTTTCTCCATGGATAGGCTGCCTCTGGGTTGGTCCTGCCAGAGGTCGCTCATCTTTTGTCCTGCTCAACAGGACAGGACATCGCGGACACATTAATCCTTGACCTGTATTACAAAATCAAGATCAGTCATTACCAGCCATAAATATCCTTTACATGTTTATGTAGCTGCTTTGACAACTAAACATATTCAGCATTACTTTTGTTTTCCAGATAAAGCCTTAAGTTAAGGCTATTTTACAAACAAATGTAACAGTTATTCAACCTAAACATTTGAAACACATGCGCATTTACTGTACGGTAACCATAAATATCTCATAACGACTAATCATAAAAATCATTCATATTTAAAATGGGATGAAAATGTTGCAGGTTTGCGGTGTTTGCAGAATCTCAAAAAGCATTGATTAATAACATTTAAATTACAGCTTAATCAACAATATTTTTTGGCTGGAATTTGATTGTGCTTTCAGATGGCTAATATCAGTGGCAACATAATGATGAATAATAAAAAAATGCATGTCTTTTTAAGTGGTTGAAAAATGTAATTGATCAATATCTCAATTTAATAATAACCCAAATAAATATATATAAATATTGAAAGGATGTTGTAGATGCTAGTTCCTTCTGAGAATTCCTTTGAACTCACTCATACTTACTAACACAAATGCATTGCAATACTATACAGACACACAGACACACAATCAACGGCCTTATTCTCTCTCAAGCTTGATTTGTCATATGAGTCGAGTTCAGACACATATACTATATAAACACACATACGCACAGACAGAAATCACTCTTTATTTATTCATTCTAATGAGAAAAGTATAAGCCACTGGTTCCTGTTTTAATGAGGATCATTGTGCCCGCTTTAGGATGTATTCTATTTCTGGAGGTCTCCCGTGAGATCCCAGATATTGCGTATCATTACTATTCTGTATTGTGAAAATCCTCATCAAATTGGCCTGAAAGCATAACTGTTGTGAACACAGTTGTGAAAATATTTACAATGATGGACTATTTGAGATCATGCACACGATTGATTATGATCAAGTATCTTTGTTTCTCTAGAGTCTACATTCCCCCACACTGCCAGACATCTGAAGTTGTCTCTACCCTGTTACCCAGATATGAGAAAGATTAATCCCAATGATTCACCAGCCGGCTGGTGCTGTCTCTCAATTAGATGTGCTATTTTCCATCATGGACTGTCAAGACACGTTTGTCTCATTACTGAACAATTGTTTAAGTTCCTGTCAAAGTGACAAGATGGTATTCAAATAAAAGCCTGTCCTCTCCTGCTGCCGATGCATCATCGAAGCGTAGGGAGAAACTGTAATCTGCTAAATTGAAGGTTTGACAGCTCAATACACCACGTCAACGTCCATTTGTCTTCTCTTATATCATGGGCGGTTTGATGTATTATGTGCAGAAGAAGGTCCCAGTGGTACGAATAGGAACACACGTTCTGGCTGAGCGCACTGCTTCATAGAGTGAAAAACCAATGGTGAATTTAATTAGCTTAATAAGCTGTGTTTTTTTCATGTTAATATACCCCTTTTCTGTGCATTTTTACACATTGTTAGAATAAAATGTAATATACCTCAGTTAATTCTAGGTGGCAAATACCTATTTCATAAGTTTATTTAAACAAAGAATTCCTTTGTAGTTACAATGCAATCCATATATAATGTAACAAATTGATGGCAAAGGGAAATTGTGGCATACTTATCTGTTAAACAAGGTGGAGGAGGTGTTACCCCGATGATAAACTTCATGAGGCCACGTGCCTTGGAGATGCCTTGGCTGCTCTGAAGAGAACACTTGAAGTCAATTATGGCCAAAGAATGCCAACTCTACATTCAAATCTTCACCACAAATTGTATAGAAATTGTATAGTGTCTCGTTTTATTGCCAACATGTTCGGTTGTGTTTGATGTCTTAAACATAGCATGTTTGTCTGGGAGGGAGTTACCGTTAGGTGATTTTGCTATATTCGATTATTCTGTTACAGTGGAACACTGTAACAAAACCTTGCATGTTTTACAAAAACATGTTTGTTTGGGTTTGAAGTCTTCAACATATCATGTTAACATGAAGGGATATCTGGTTATTAAATGGGGTTGTCTAAAGTATAATCATGAGCTTTTCATGGCTTTATTCAGAGGGAAATAATGAATACATATTTTTTAATGATTCACAAAAATGTAGAAACAGTTACGAAACAGAATTTGTAATTAGACATTAATTTGCGGACTACTGTATAGTTGACAAAGGTAAATGTCTTCCTGCTTTTTTATATTGGAACGACCACTGGAACATTTTTATCTTTTATTTTTTGGTCATGTATATCTGCCCCTAGAGCTCACTCACTTTTCTTTATTGATGATGTAACACATACAAGTGTCCCAGTTGCTAAGTGAGTGAAAATGATTAAGTGTGTAGGGGCCAATTGGACCCTCCAGTGGCCCCTTCCCGGGAGTCTGTTTTGATGCAGCCTGCATGAGCTAAGTGGAATATCATAAGGCACCTTATTCTTTTTTAGGTTCTGCAATTTCGCACAAAATAATATATAGGTCTTCCTAATCATGACACTTGCATTTCTTTTGTGATTGAAAGTTGACATAAATAAAACAAAATATTTCCTAAATGTCATTTTAACATATTTAGGGAAAAAAAGAATTGCCACTTGTAAATTCGAATTTCATGCTAATTTTATGAATTAAAAGTGGACCACCAATTGCATAATTCAAATCACAAGTGTGTCCTGAAGTTGATACATTTAATCCACCCCTTATCCACTCTGTGGGTGTCACCCTCTGAGTTTTATCAGCAATATGTGACCATGGAAGGCACTCCGAGCAAGTGCGTAGGGCATAGTTGGTTTTGAGATTCACAACTTGTCTACTCTGATAAAACCAAATGCCTCAAAACCCATGGGACAGCATTTCACCTTGAAACAGAACAATGACCAAACATAATGCTAAAGCAAACTACTGAGTTTTTAGGGCCAAAAGGTGGAATGTTCTTGACTGGCCAAGTCAATTACCTGACCTGAATCCAAATGAGCATGTGTTTAACTTGCTGTAGAAGAGACAGAAGAAACAAACAGGAACTGAAGACGTCTGCATTACAGGCCTGGCAGGGCATCACCAGGGAAGATACCCAGTGTTTGGTGATATCTGCAGTAAGTCTTAGACTTCAGGCATTCATCAAATGCAAAGGATTTTCAACCATGAGCTAAATACGATGACTTTTTTCATTATTCTAGACACCCTGAATTTAAAGATGATAGTCTGCCTCTTGAAGTTTATCTAATTTCAAATTCAATGTGCTGGAGTACAGAGCCGATCCAACAAACTTGTGTCACTGTTCAAATACTGCACTATATAGGCAAATTATAAATAATTACTAAATAAAGTTAATAAAGTCTTTGCAAACAACTAAGCTAACAACCTGACTGATTAACATACTGTATCTACACTACATAAAAATATAACGCAACATGCAACAACTTCGAAGATTGTGCTGAGTTACAGTTCCTATACTGACTGTCAATCAACTGAAAACTCTTGGGTGTGACCTGCCTTCTTCTGGCTGTGCCTGGTGGACATTATAATAGTACATTATTGTTACATTAGGCAATGGGTACATGGTTAAGTCCTGGAGGGTATTCATTAGAAAAGAGAATTATATATGGCTCTCGAACCATATGACAACAGCTCAATAGACTCACTATGTCACTGTATTAGAGCACACAAATACCTGGATGAACCAAAATTGTATACAATTAAACCAAGATAAAACAGAGATTATTGTGTTTGGCAACAAAAATAAGAGAACTAGTATTAGTAAAGAGCTGGATTCTCGGGCCCTAAAAACCAGGGACCAAGTGTGTAATCTTGGTGTTCTGATAAACTCAGACCTCAGGACTCAAACTGGACTTCCCAAAAAGACTGTAAAACAGCTGCAGCTCATTCAGAATGCTGCTGCTAGAATGTTAACCAGGACCAAGTGAACAGAGCACATCACTCTGGTTCTTAGATCTTTTGCATTGGCTTCCAGCCAGTTACAGAATAGATTTTAAAGTGGTGCTTTTAGTCTATAAATCACTGAATGGTTTAGGCCAGAATACATTTCTGATATGTTTGAAGAGTATAAACCGAGCAGGGCTCTTAGATCCATGAACTCCGGTCAGCTACAGTAGTAGAGACAAGAGTCCAAACTAAACATGGCAAAGTTTACCAGTTATGCTGCGTTTAGCAGTTATGGTGCACATAACTGGAATAAACCACGAGAGGATCTTAGACGAGCCCCAAACATATCCATTTGTAAATCCAGGTTAAAAACACTTCTCTTTTCACGCGCCTATGACTGAGCACTTAAACTTAACCACAGTTTCGTATTATTTTTATGATGTTTTATTGTATTTGTATATTGCTCTTTTTCTTTGTAAAGCACATTGAATTGCTTCTATGTTTTTATTTTGTTTTTATTCTATTTCTATTTTAATATTTTGTTTTATTCAATTATGTTTTTATTTAGTTTTTTTCTATTTACATTTTTCTATATTTTACCAATAAATTATTTTTCTGTAATGCAAGTTCTGGTGCTATCAGCGGAATAACCTCTGTGTAAATGTAACAATCTGCTGATGACAGATAATGCAAGTTCCTGTGCTGCTGTTTAGACATCGATGCAGGGTATTATCTTACAAAAGGACTGACGAGTTTATCCAAGCGCTGGAGCGCGAGGATTGAGATACCGGGTTGGTGCAGTAAACAGTTCTGGGAACTGAAATTCAAGGATGAATATAAAATGCATGTACAGACATGGCATAAATGTCCCTCTGGAGACAGCCGGGTAAGATATCAATGCAGAGATTATCTCACGTAGGGACTGACGGGTTCTCCTAGCGCTGGAGTGCAAGGATTGAGATACCGGGGTGGAGAGTCCCCCTGGAGGGTGGTTAGAGAATTGTAACAATCTGATGTTTTTTTTTATTCTATTGCATTTTTATATTTTTCTTTTCATTGTAAAGCATATTGAATTGCTTCTGTGTATGAATTGTGCTATATAAATAAACGTGCTTGCCTGCATGCATGAGCTACAAGATTGTCTGGTCTGATTAAAACTGTTTGGCCTGAATGCCAAGCATCACGTCTGGAGGAAACCAGGCACTGCTCATTACCTTGCTAATGCCATTCCTATGGTGAAGCATGATGGAGGCAGCATAATGCTGTGGGGATGTTTATCAGAGGCAGGGACTGGGAGACTAGAAAGATGAATGGAGCCATGTACAGACAGATCCACGGTAAAAACCTGCTCCAGAGCCCTTAAGACCTCAGACTGGGGTGAAGGCTCCAATTACAACAGGACAATGACCCTAGGCACACAGCCAAGCCAATGCACAAGTGGCTTCGGTACAAGTCTGTGAAAGTCCTTGACTGGCCCAGTCAGAGCTTTGATCAAATATCTCTGGAGAGACCTAAAAATGGCTGTGTAGCGATATTTTTCATCCAGCCTGTCAATGTTTGAGTGGATCTGCAAAGTAGAAAGGGAGTTCCTCTCCAAATATAGGTGCTTAATATTGTAATCATTCAAATTATTGTGCCATCTAAAATGACTTTTTTATATATTTTCTATTTTATTTCAAAAGCTGTTGAAAGTCAAACTTGCTAATGAGTGCACTACAACCAGAGAGTTGGTTTGAATGCAGTTGTTAATGTAATAAAACTAATGCAATGTTGTCAGTGATACGTCTTGAGAGGTGGAAAAGTAGGCTGAGGCGTAGAAACGTGACAACATGGGGCCAGTCCAAAAGCCAGCCATGACTACTGCAGCAAAGACTGTCTTCTCTGTTTGGGGGCCTCACATGGCCCCTTTGTTCATTGTGATCGGCCTGATTTGGTGTCTCGCAGTTTTGTAATGTTGTAGTGGGTGCAGAGGCTGTTCTCACAACTGTTTAAGAGGATTGTCCTTCTTCTTATAGCGTTCTCTGTAAGCCACAGCTGGGATTCATTCAAACCTGCCATAGCCATGTTTACACAGATTCTTTACTTAACATATTGGGACACATGCCAACACAACCCTGTTATCCAGGTCTAGATGGGGACATTGATTTCTCTCCTTTTCTATAGTTTTGTACCATTTTTCTGCACCGTGTTAAATGTGATGTTATATAGCTGAAGATGTTCTTGAAGTTTTGTATTAATATAAAATAAATACTGTTGATTATTGTTGTAATGCGGGTCCGTAGTGGAGGAGAGGGACAATGCCAACCAGTAATTTTAACACAGGTGTTCAATGATTATTTAAAAGTCTATCTTTCGCTATGTTCCAAACATTCTGACGAAGGCAGTGGCCAAAACATGTTAGTTTATACCATGTTCTTAACCCATACAATAAAGCTCTTTTAATTTTACAAAAATCCCACAAGTGCCTTCATTTGGATCTTTAATACCTCTTGTGGTTATAATGTTTCCTTTGCTTTTTTGTCTACTGTTCCCTACCAAGAGCACCTTTGGATTTTTATATTACTTTTGGAATACCTGAGGCACTCCTGCTACTGGGTTTCTTTCACCACCCCTGTTATTTGTTGTAGGGTTTTATAAACTACCCAAAACTAGTCTGTGAATTTGTCTGACCTTTGGAAAAATATCTAGTGCCATAGGACTGCCACGCAGGTTTGATTGAATTGAGCCCAAGGTGTTTCATCAGAGCAATTTTTTTTGTGAGTTCTCGAAAAATATGAGTGATTATGAATGTGAAGGACAGTTCCCACTCTGTTGATTTTTTTTGCAAGAAGTGAAATATTGAAAAGGCAGCTGTACTAAAAAGTCTCGTGGGTCGCATTATGAATTTTTCTGAAGAATTATAATTGTGAGGTGCGAGGGCAACGAGTGCGTCGAGGTCAGGCAAAAATGAAAACAACAAAACGATACGAACACCAATTACCACATTTCTGATTCTTTATATGTGAGCCGTTAATAAATGTCACCACACTGTCTCGACAGACAGAACACATAGTCTGTAAGGTGCACGTGAAAACAAGGAACTTAAATAACCACATAATTAATAATGAAGTGCAGGTGTGTTGGTTGTGTGCGCTGCTGCCATAATATCCTGCCGGCTGTTAGTACACCGACGAGGTGGAGCGCTGGAGAGGGTACAATTGTATGCTGAAATGACTTCAATGCTGGCTTGCAATGTGATGTTTGTGATGGTCACCTTTTCTGGAGCTTTTGAACTGACACTATAGAGGGCATGAAAAAACAGAAGAGAGACCCCAGTAGTGTTTAGAGGACTTGTTGATTTTGTGGCATCACTCCCCACGCCCACCTCATACCCCTCTCATACCTCAACAGCAACTACACCCACACTCCTTCCTTACTCACTACCCTCTTACCCTCTGCCTTCACAAAAAAACCCTCACAATCTCACACATCCCTCATCAACACTCCTTAGCTCCCCTCACTCTGTACTCCTTCACTTTCCCCCTTCCAGTCCCACATCCTGTCTCCCTCCTCCCTGCCTCGACATCATAGAACAGGAAGAATACAGTCTGCAGGAAGTGAAAAGGACTGCAGGGAGACTGCCGGCCAGGACAGATTCCGGAACTACTATGAAAACTCACCTGATTGAACACATCCAGCTCCCTCTGTCAGCAGACACGGTAAAGCTTAACCTGTGCAGAAAACGTGCCCCTTTGCTAGTGCCTTTTCACACTGACATGTGCCCTTCTGTTTCTGTGACACACGTCACAGACTCCGACTGGCATGCGTCGTCCGTCTTCGTTACGTGCATGGTCTGTCCATGTGAGCTGACCAGTCACTCATTTATTCAGTTTTAGCACATGCCTGAACTACCAGTTGGAACCACCAGTTGCAGCCACCAGGTTGGAAACACCAACTGACGGTGACAGACCTCTTTCCTTGTAAGCACTGAGTGGAGTATGTCCAGCTGTAAGCTCTTTTCCCTTGGAGAATGGCAACTCAACTCATTCAGTTGGTTTGATTCACGAGTGGCGAAAAATACATTTTCAAAGTTTACGTTGCACATTTCTGTTAGGGCATTGTAGTCAAAAACTGTGAAGGCCTTGTTTTGTTTGATCATGCTCTTGTTGCAAGTGGCAAACACAATATCCTCAAACATTTCTGTATGGTGCTATTATTTAGCAGAAGGTTGAACCTTGATGTCTTGACAATGGCTCGTCACTATTTGGATTTAAATTCGTCTGTCTTCTCTTCTTCCTCCCAAGATACAGCGGGTGGACAACATAACAAGAACACATGGGAAAAGATTGTAAATTTGAAGTAACAAAATCACAATTACAAACACAGCTGGTGAGGTCACATTAGGCTGATTGCCAATTAGCAGTACATATTTGTCAGCTATAAAAGAGGTCTGACAATTAACATGTTGATATTTGAGTTTTCAATGCCACATGAGGCAATAGAGTTCCAACGAGGCCAAATAGTCAGTGGCTGAATTGCAGATGCATTGGTCACAAAAATTGTCTAATTATTCAACGTGTTGGGGAACAGCCTCAAAATCATGGCAGCATGTGCCAAACATGGACATATTGCATCAGCAAAGAAGAACAGTGGTCGCAAGTCAAAGCTGACCAGTAGGGATAGATAGACACTTAACAGGATAGTTGCTTAATGTCCAAAAAACACGGCCTAAAAAATTAAAATGACATCTTCTGGTGACTTTTATGAAGCTGTGTTATGGATATTTGGAGAAAGTTTTCTGCATCCTAATTCAAACATTATGTGAATGTTAGCACAACTGGACAGGTTATCTGTTTTGGGAACCTATCTTATGTCCCCAGATGGTTCTGACAACATAATAATAACATACTAGTGGAACTTTAAATTAGCATATAAATATGATTTCTTAACACTCTTGCAACATCATGTGATTAATTTGTATACAATAAAGCAACCACTGTATAATCATCATAAGTGGACAGTTTTGTGATTTAACATTTGCTGCAACTAACGAAATGTTCTGGGAATGTTCACTGAATAATTTCTGGTTTGCTGGGTAAACTGGAAGATGGAACAATAAAGCAAGAAAGAAAGAGAGAAGGCCTACGAGTGAGAGCCAGCTAACTGAGAGAGAAAAAGAGAGAGAGTGTGAAAGAGAGAACTAAATATGTTTGTGACTGAAACATGGTAGGAGGAAATGATGGGTAGATGGGTGTGGTCAGCTAACGGTTCCTCTCCACTGTTCCTTTCTACAGAGTGAATGTACCGTAGATGCTACTCTGAACTGAGTTCTGGAATTATACAACTCAGGATGGACCCTAAGGTGAGCTGAAAGACTTATTTTGGGTATTCAAAGAGGTGAGGTGGAAGGGAGGGACATTGGTACACATGAGAAAGAAAGAATGAGAGATGTGAAGTAAGAGACAAAGGTAGAAACGTTGTGAGGTAAATGTGCGAGATGGACAGATACACAGACGTACAGACAGATACAAAGATTAACAGACAGTGAGTGAGCAAAAGACAGACGAAGAGTGACAGATGAGAGAGAGAGAGAGAGAGAGATGGACAGGCAGGAGGTTAGAGGGGTGAAAGAGAGGCTTGGAAGGAGACTGGGACAGCCCCAGGCAAGCAGGCCCTTGTCTTGACATATGCTTCAGAGGCTTCAGAAAGAAATTAAGAGTGGCACAACCTGCTAATCTGAGCTGTCAAGCCTCATGATGCCCATAGAAGCTCACCTGTCATTGCCTCCCCTGCCCTGAGGACATGTTACCATCAGAATAGGTCAGGGGTGGCAAACAATTCTATAGTTTTCAATCCATCCCCCTTTTCTGCCTCCATCCACCTTGCTCTATGCTCGCTCTGGAAACATTATAATTCAATACGTTCTTTATACGCTGCCCTATTTCACATATAAAAGGTTATTGGTGTAGTGGCAAGTCTCCTTGAATATATGTATTTTGAATGTTTCTCATTTGCTTCTTTTTTTTTTACTTGTTTGTTTATGTCTACCATCACCATATGGTGCAGATGAAGAGTGGAACAGTTTGATTCTTTAAAATGGTTATGTGTCTCAGAAAAGGTTATGTGAGAGTGCAGCACCTGATTGACATACTGTGTTGTGACATCCTCATTCTGAAATCATATTTTTAATTAGTGACATAAAAGAGTTTGGAGAGATTTTAATTGACAGGATAATAGCTGAGGTGAATACAGCAGGATTCTAGTTTTAGGAGCATGTGGGAGGTTATCTGTTACAGCCATGGACTCCATCCCATCTCAACCACAAGTCTTTCCTCAGCTAATTCAGGGCCATATGTGTACTAGAACAAGATTAATTTTAATACTTTGGTGCCAGATTACTCTGCCAGACGCTAACCAGCACTTCACTGCATTTCCTTCTGTCCCTCAAAAAAATAACTTTTAAATACTGCTCATCAGATGGAGACATCTTTTTGGGTCTCCCACAGCATTTTCAGTCTACAACTTAGAAACTTCACATTTCTTAATTACGTTTCTTCTAGCCATATCCAAGATGTCATTGACACTGGAAATGAGAATTGGTTCTCAAATGACGTAAAACATTTTTAAATAATAATGAAATGCATCGATCATGGCTGTCAGTTGGAAAAATAGTAACAGCTTTGGAAGAATGTCATTGATTATGATATTGCATCCATCAAATTTGCATATGAAAAAATATGTTTTGTTTGTGATTCTGAGCCATCTTTATTGCATGAAGAATGTGCTTGACATCACATAGGTAAAGGGGAAGGAAGTGGTACAACCAACCGATAGGAGTTCAACTTCCTGTGTTTCAAAATAGCCAGAGTTTCTCAGTGATCACACGAAACCAGTAAAAAGGCATATCTCTTTATATCATGGACCTACAAGAATGTACTATTTGTTCTACATTAACTTATAGTGTCTGTCTCGTTGTGTAGAGTGCCATTACAAAACCATTAGAGAACCATTACAAAACCATTACAGCTAAATACAAGAGCTGGTTCCTAAATCTGTTACTCAGTCCCATAATTAGCAGAAAGAGAACGTTAATGTGTGTGTATGCACTTTTGTATATGTGGATGCATACAGGTGCATTTTTACGTGTTTATATATGGCAGTTGCATACAAACAAGCACAGTGATAATGAAGATTGATAGATGTGAGGTGTCAGGTGTGCTGTAATCCATTGTATTTATAACAGATTGATAGATTTGAGGTGTCGGGTGTGCTGTAATCCATTGTATTTATAACAGATTGATAGATGTGAGGTGTCGGGTGTGCTGTAATCCATTGTATTTATAACAGATTGATAGATGTGAGGTGTCGGGTGTGCTGTAATCCATTGTATTTATAACAGATTGATAGATGTGAGGTGTCGGGTGTGCTGTAATCCATTGTATTTATAACAGAT
>JACXGI010017934.1:0-13863 GCA_016801175.1 Esox masquinongy
CCACATTTTTGAATGGGTTTTGTTTCACAATCCTCTCCAGGGTGCGGTTATCCCTATTGCTTGTACACTTTTTTCTACCACATCTTTTCCTTCCCTTCGCCTCTCTATTAATGTGCTTGGACACAGAGCTCTGTGAACAGCCAGCCTCTTTAGCAATGACCTTTTGTGTCTTGCCCTCCTTGTGCAAGGTGTCAATGGTGTCTTTTGGACAGCTGTCAAGTCAGCAGTCTTCCCCATTATTGTGCAGCCTACAGAACTAGACTGAGAGACCATTTAAAGGCCTTTGCAGGTGTTTTGAGTTAATTAGCTGATTAGAGTGTGGCACCAGGTGTCTTCAATATTGAACCTTTTGACAATATTCTAATTTTCTGTGATACTGAATTTGGGGTTTTCATTAATTGTCAGTTATAATCATCAAAATTAAAAGGAATAAACACTTGAAATATATCAGTCTGTGTGGAATGAATGTATACATTATACAAGTTTCACTTTTTGAATGGAATTACTGAAATAAATCAACTTTTTGATGATATTCTAATTATATGACCAGCACCTGTATATATTGAAATATTTGAGAACATATTTCTAAGACGTGTTTTTAGAAATTTGTGCCAGTTTATTGAAAATGTAAAATTTATATTTAATGTGCATAAGTATTCAGATCTGTTTTTCAGTACTTAGTAGAGGCGCCTTTGGCAGCGATCATAGATTTGAGTTGGTTCTGCCTCTGCGAGCTTTCTCCCATCCCTCCTTCTGTCCTGACCAGTATCTCTGTCTCTCCTGCTAAGAAGCAACATTACGATGCACGATGCTCCCACCACCATGCTTCACCGTACTGATGGGATTAGTCAGGTGATGAGTGTTGCCTTGTTTTCGCCAGACAAAGCGCTTGGCGTTCTGGCCTAATACATTGATTTTGGTCTCATCAGGACAGAATCTTTTTCCTCATGCTCTGAGTCCTTCAGGCAGCATTTCATATGCCTTTTACTCAGGAGGGGGTTCCATCTAACCACTCTGTCATAAAGGCCGGATTGATGGAGTGTTGCAGACATGGTTGATCTTTTGCCAGGTTCTCTACAGAGAATCTCTGTAAGGGTGATCATTGGGTTCTTGGTCACCTCCCTGACGAAGGCCTTTCTTGACGGGTAGTTTGACCTGACAGCCAGCTCTAGGTAGAGTCTTGGTGGTTCGGAACTTATTCCATTTCAAAATGGAATCGACTGTGCTCCTGGGAACTTCCAATGCATTAGCAATTTTTTTTTTTTAAACCTTCCCCAGTTCTTTGCCTTGACGCAATTCTTTCTTCAAGGTCTACAGAAAGTACTTTGGACTTTATTGGTTTGCTTTTTGCTCTGACATGCACAGGGAAATGTGACATCACTGCCGAAGAACAGACTTCATGTAGGCAGGTGTGCCTTTCTGAATCATGAATTTGCCACAGGTGGTCTCAAGTTTAAATTTTGAAGGGGCTAAGTGTGAACAGGGTTGGTGTTTGTTCCTACCCTTAAAACCTACCCTTAATCCATTCTCTTAAACCATATGCTTAACCATTTGAAAAGTAATATTCAGTGAGCCAACCAATAACTATTTTCTAACTTTAGGGCAGATCTACCTCAAGTACATCCTTGTAAAACTCCCAACTTCTTATTGGCACAGCGTAAGAAATACTTCCCTTATCAACTATTTTAATGAGCAATCCACTTATTCCTATGGCAATCGCTGAAAGGACATAACATTTTTGGGAAGTTAACTAAAATTGACATTTCAACTAGCAATTAAACAACTCAAAGATCCACATGAACTTCCTTAAACTAGCTTCATCAAATAGCCTTGGATAGGACAGTGGGTAATAAAGACCAACAATAAATTCCCTAAAACTAATGAGGAATCATACCTGGAATATCAAAACCGAAATCAAAGTCCTTGGAAGAGGGCAGAATGCAACAAAACGCATAGAGTATGGAAATAAGCAGTAAGATAATGAAGTTCAAAACTAGCGTGTAAGCCCTACTTTGGAATAAGTAGTTTGAAGAGTTTTAATGCTTGTACAAGCTTTTTTGTTAACTGTAATAAAGGTGAAAACTTTATTCAGATTTAAGATCTTCAGTGGTATGCACTGAAGTAGTTGTTTAACACCTCTTTTCTGGATTTTGATAATGAATGGTTATAGTTTTAATTCTGTTCTGTATGATGTAAATACCATTGCAGAATTCCTGCATGCAGTGTCTTTATTGGACGTTTGTCCCTGTCTCCTGTCTCACCCATCTGCACCACTCAAGTTATCATGTAAGTTTGGTCTGGCAATATTTGGACACTGACACAATTTTCATAATTCTGTACACCACCACAATGGATTTGAAATCAAACAATCGAGATGCAATTGAAGTGCAGACTTTCAGCTTTAATTCAAGGGGTTCAATAAAAATATTTTATGAAATGTTTAGGAATTGCAACCATTTTCATACACAGTCCCCATATTTCAGGGGCTCGAATGTAATTGGACAAAGTAACACAAAAATAAATAAAATGTTGATTTTTAAAACTTTGTCGAGAATCCTTTGCAGGCAATGACTGCTTGAAGTCTGGAACGCATGGATATCACCAAACGCTGGGTTTCCTCCTTTGTGATGCTTTGCAAGGCCTTTACTACAGCTGTCTTCAGTTGTTGTTTGTTCATGGATCTTTCTGCCTTAAGTTTTGTCTTCAGCAAGTGAAATGCATGCCTGATCCGGTTGAGATCAGGTGATTGACTCGGCCATTGCAGAATATTCCACTTCTTTGCCTAAGCAAGAAACCAGGCAAGCCTAGTTCAGCCGGCCCGCAATAAAAACTGAGGATTGTTGTTACCCACCCTGGATTCGAACCGGGTCTCCCACGTAAGAGACTGTCTTTAACCACTACGCCACGGAGCTACATATCTGCCGAGGGTTGGTATGGCATTTCAACATTAGATCACTATCATCACGCCAAGTTTCAATATGTCGCTAGACACCATTAGGTATTGTCTTAAACTGAGTAACATTTCTTATTAAGTTTACCTCCACCACATATAGCATCTAAGAACTGACTTTTGCCACTGGCCGTTTTAAAAGCTTATTAGCCAGTAATATTTCGCTAGACACCATTACACATTGTGTTAAACTGACTAACGTTTCTTATTAAGTTTACCTCCATCACAAATATGAACTGTATGTCTTTTGCCACTGGCCATTTTAACAGCTTATTAGCCATTCGTGAATGACAATGACATACAATAACTATCAATATAGGTGACGATAACTGACTGTCTCGTCTTTTCACTTGACGAAAATTGCGTAGCCAGCTAAGTTTTTGTCTATCTTGAGCAAATCCAAATACATAATTCGAAAATCAACCAGAAAAAGTTGCAATGTAACAGTAAACTGTTTTATTTTAGACTTCCTATAACGTAGCTACTGAAGGTTGTAGCCAGCAAAGTTTTTGTCTATCCTGAACAAATCCTCTTTTGCCACTGGCCGTTTTAACAGCTAATTAGCCATTTGTGAATAACATTGATACAGTATCTATCAGTATAGGTGACGATAACTGACTTTTTCGTCAAGTGAAAAGACAAGGGAATCATGTAGCCAACAAAGTGTTTGTCCATCTTGAACAAATCCTAACATCTACCAGAACTGTTTTATTTTAGGCTTCCTATAACGTAGCTTCTGAAGGTTGTAGCCAGTGAAGTTTTTGTCTGTCCTGACCAAATCCTAAGGCATAATTTGTTTTGACTGGGATGGGAGTTGAACATAGGAGCTGTTACTCTGTAGTCCGTGTCCCTAACCACTACGCTGTTTAAGAAGAGCCAGCGAGCCAGTCAGTCACATTCGCTCTTCTAGGCCGGCTCCGCTTACGCGGTCCGGCAAAAAATCTGGTTTGCTCTCGCAGTATGTTTTGCGTCATTTTCCATCTGTAAAGTGAAGCGCCGTCCAATCAACTTCGCTGAATTTGGCTGAATCTGAGCAGACAATATTTGTCTATACACTTCAGAATTAATCCAGCTGCTTCTGTCTTTTGTCACATCATCAATAAACACTAGTGACCCAGTGCCATTATAAACCATGCATGCCCATGCCATCACGATGCCTCCACCGTGTTTTACAGATGATGTGGTATGCTTCAGATCATGACCTGTTCCAAGCCTTTTCCATACCTTTTTTCTTCCGATCATTCTGGTACAGGTTAATCTTAGTTTCATCTGTCCAGAAAATGCTGTTCCAGAACTGGGCTGGCTTTATTAGATGTTTTTTGGCAAAGTCTGATCTGGCATTTCTATTCTTGCGGCTTATGAATGGTTTGCACCTTGTGGTGAACCTTCTGTATTTGCTCTTGTGAAGTCTTCTCTTCATGGTAGACTTGGATAACGAAATGCCTAGCTCCTGGAGAGTGTTCCTCACTTGGCTGTTGTGTAGGGGTTTTTATTTACCATAGAAAGGATCCTACAAATATGCACCACTGCTGTCTTCCGTGGACATCCAGACCTTTTTGTGTTGCAGAGCTCACCAGTGCGTTCTTTTTTTTCTCAGAATGTACCAAACTGTTCATTTGGCTACTCCTAATGTTCCTGCTATCTCTCTGATATAATATTTTTTTTGCAGCCTAAGGATGGCCTGTTTCACTTGCATTGAGAGCTCCTTTGACCGCTTGTTGTGGGTTCAGAGCAACAGCTTCCAAATGCGAATGCCATACCTAGAATCAACTCCAGACCTTTTGCCTGCTTAATTGATGAAGAAATAACAAAGGAATAGCCCACACCAGTCCATGAAACAGCTTTTGAGTCAACTGTCCAATTACTTTCGGTCCCTTGAAAAAGAAGGGGCTACATATTAAAGAGCTGTAATTTAAACCTTTCCTCCAATTTGAATGTGAATACCCCCAAATTAAAGCTGAGAGACTATGGGCTTAAAGTGCAGTCATTATTGAACTGTAACTTCAGTATATTTTGGTAAACAGCCAAAATAACAAAACTTGTCAGTGTCCAATTATTTCCAGACCTACAGTGAGGGAAAAAATTATTTGATCCCCTGCTGATTTTGTACATTTGCCCACTGACAAAGAAATTAGCTGTCTATAATTTTAATGGTAGGTTTATTTGAACAGTGAGAGACAAAATAACAAAAAAAAATGTAATGAGTGAAATAAGTATTTTATCCCCTCAATCAGAAAGATTTCTGGCTCCCAGGTGTCTTTTATACAGGTAATGAGCTGAGATTAGGAGCACACTCTTATAGGGAGTGCTCCTAATCTCAGCTTGTTATCTGTATAAAAGACACCTGTCCACAGAAGCAATCAATCAGATTCCAAACTCTCCACCATGGCCAAGACCAAAGAGCTGTCCAAGGATGTTAGGGACAAGATTGTAGACCTACACAAGGCTGGAATGGGCTACAAGACCATCGTCAAGCAGCTTGGTGAGAAGGTGACAACAGATGGTGCGATTATTCGCAAATGGAAGAAACACAAAAGAACTGTCAATCTCCCTCGTTCTAGGGCTCCATGCAAGATCTCACCTCGTGGAGTTGCAATGATCATGAGAACGGTGAGGAATCATCTCAGAACATCACGGGAGGATCTTGTCAATGATCTCAAGGCAGCTGGGGCCATAGTCACCAAGAAACAATTGGTAACACACTACGCCGTGAAGGACTGAAATCCTGCAGCGCCCGCAAGGTCTCCCTGCTCAAGAAAGCACATGTACAGGCCCGCCTGAAGTTTGCCAATGAACATCTGAATGATTCAGAGGAGAACTGTGTGAAAGTGTTGTGGTCAGATGAGACCAAAATCGAGCTCTTTGGCATTAACTCAACTCGCCGTGTTTGGAGGAGGAGGAATGTTGCCTATGACCCCAAGAACACCATCCCCACCGTCAAACATGGAGGTGGAAACATTATGCTTTGGGGGTGTTTTTGTGCTAAGGGGACAGGACAAATTCACTGCATCAAAGGGATGATGGACGGGGCCATGTACTGTCAAATCTTGGGTGAGAACCTCCTTTCCTCAGCCAGGGCATTGAAAATGGGTTGTGGATGGGTAATCCAGCATGACAATGACCCAAAACACACGGCCAAGGCATCGAAGAAGTGGCTCAAGAAGAAGCACATTAAGGTCCTGGAGTGGCCTAGCCAGTCTCCAGACCTTAATCCCATAGAAAATCTGTGGAGGGAGCTGAAGGTTCGAGTTGCCAAACGGCAGCCTCGAAACCTTAATGACTTGAAGATGATCTGCAAAGAGGAGTGGGACAAAATCCCTCCTGAGATGTGGGCAAACCTGGTGGCCAACTACAAGAAACGTCTGACCTCTGTGATTGCCAACAAGGGTTTTGCCACCAAGTACTAAGTCATATTTAGCAGAAGGGTCGAAAATGCAAATCAATTTATAACATTTTTGACATGTGTTTTTCTGGATTTTTTTTTGTTTTTATTCTGTCTCACACTGTTCAAATAAATCTACCATTAAAATTATAGACTGATCATTTCATTGTCAGTGGGCAAACGTACAAAAACGTATCAGCAGGGGATCAAAAAAAAATTTCCCTCACTATCTGTTTATGCTGTCTCTTATCATCTTCGTATCTCTCATCCAACTGTCAGTCTGCGGTGTTTTGCTTGAGGTCACAATAACTCAGACTCTGTCATTATCAGCCTGGGTCTCGGCCAATGACGAACAGGCCTGCCCCTGACCTTTGTGCTCGCCCGCATGTGTATATGTGCATGTATCTCATCATCCTGTCATGGTCGTGCTAGTTAAAGATCGCGTTGTGATTCGGCGTCTGCGTCTATGAGAATCCGATCATTGGGCATCTCCATTTTCATGTCACTAGAATGCTGATATCACACCTACTTCCTGTTTAGCGGTGATCGTGGAATCCACACACTGCAGCTAGTTTCACACCACATCGCCATTGGTAATATTTCAGCCTGTGGCCACTGGACACCAACCTTTGGCCTTTATTAGCGGCAGCGTTTATTTGATTTGAAATTCTGCATGACCACGAGACCCAGCGGCGTGCATGGACAGCCAAGCCCTAACCTGATACAGTTCACTTCTGTTAGTTCAGCACTTGGCTCATGTCCGCACTATGCTGTGCAAGTGTGATGTGTGGGTGTGTGGATGTGGGTAAGTGCGGCCTGCCTCATGTAATTCTGCTGGTCTGTAAATCTCTACTAATGTAGTTAAATCCTGTTGAAAGATGTCGTAAATCTGATGGAGGAAGCTGCTACGTAGCTCTTAATGGAAGTGCTGTCATGAATGTCTAAGGGCACAATACATCAGCATGCTTGTGTACATGAACAGGTTTTGCTTTGTCCAGACCGATACTGTAAAAATGGAGAATCTGTCAGTGAGGACATTTGGCCTCATCTTTATTGGACTTGGGAATTGGTTTTGGGTTAAGGGTAGGGCTTAGGTTCGGCTTTAAGTGTTAGGTTTAGGAGTTTGAGGTTTTGGTGGTTAGGTTTAGGCATAGTTTTAAGGTTAATTTCTTTTTAATGGGACTCAATTGCTAGTCCTCACAAGGGTAGTAAAACCTGAGTAGGTGTGCTCCTTTTATCCGTCTCTATGGGACTGTGTGTGCCTGAGGGAAATCACATTATTTATAGAGCCCCTATCTGTCATGGAATGTATTTCAAAGTGCTTAAAATAATGTTAGGTAAGATAGAAACCAGACATTAAAATCGTAAAACAAATTAAAGTAAAGAAAGAATGCGTGTGGTTTAGGGTGGTCTAAGCTGCTGCTTCCAGTGTACATGCACTGCTCTAGCATGGGTTCAAATCCTCCAGCCCCTTTCTCTTAGTCCATCTATCCACGCAATGTTTATTCTGTATATAATATACAAAAGTTAGGACACTGTGTAGAATGCAAATATAAACAGAATGCAATGATGTGTAAATCCCTATATGTAACTGAAAATAGTACAAAGGCATTATATCACAAGTTGAAACTGAGAAATGTTATTTTGTTTTTTGAAAAATACTTGCACAATTTTGAATTTGATGCCAGCAACACGTTTGAAAAAAATTTGGGACAGGGGCATGTTTACCACTGTGTTGCATCACCTCTTCTTTTAACAACACTCTGTAAGTGTTTGGGAACTGAGCAGATCGTTTGCTGTTGTTTTGAAAGCAAAAGTTTTTCCATTCTTGCTTGATATAGGTTTTCGAGGTGCTCAACAGTTAGGGGTCTCCTTCGTCATATTTTTCATTTCATATTGCGCAAAATGTTTTCAATGGGTGACAGGTCTGGACTTCAGACAGGCCAGTTTAGCACCCAGACTCTTTTACTACAGGGCCATGCTGTTGTAATACGTGTAGAATGTAATTTGGCATTGTCTTACTGAAATAAGCAAGGCCTTCCCTGAAAAAGACTTTGGCTGGATGGCAGCATATGATATATAAAACCTTTATATATTGTTCAGTGTTAATGGTGCCTTCACAGATGTGCTTGTCACCCACACCATGTGCACTAATGCACCCCCATACCATCACAGATGCTGGCTGTTGAACTGTTCACTGATAACAAGCTGGATGGTCCCTTTCCTTTTTAGCCTGGGAGACGCGGTGTCCATGATTCCCAAAAATAATTTCAAATTTTGATTCGTAAGACCACAGGACAGTTTTCCATTTCTCCTCAGTCCTTCTTAAATGAGCTTGGGACCAGAGAAGGCAGCGGCGTTTCTGGATCTTGTTTATATATGGTTTCTTGTTTGCATGTTTGAGTTTTACCTTGCATTTGTGGATGCAGTGACGTACTGTGTTCACAGACAATGGTTTTCGGAAGTGTTCCTGAGCCCACGCAGTGATGTCCACTACAGAATCGTGTCTGTTTTTAATGCAGTGTCGTCTGAGGGCCCCGAAGATCACAGCCATCCAATATTGGTTTTCCTCCTTGCATTCAGTGATTCCACCGGATTCTCTGAATCTTTTAATGATATTATGTACCGTAGATGATGAGATCTCCAAACTCTTTGCAATTTTACGTTGAGAAACGTTATTCTTAAATTGTTGCACTAATCACTAATTGCCTGCACAGTCTTTCACTGAGTAGTGAACCCCTCCCCATCTTTACTTCTGAAAGACTCATCAATCAATCAAGCAAATGTATTTATAAAGCCCTTTTTACATCAGCAGTTGTTAAAAAGTGCTTTTACAAAACACCCAGCCTGAAACCCCAAGGAGCAAGCAACAACAGTTTTGAAGCACAGTGGCTAGGAAAAACACCCTAAAAGGGGCCGAAATTTAGGAAGAAACCAAGAGAGGAACCAGGCTTGGAGGGGTGACCAGTCCTCTTCTGGGTGTGTCGGGTGAACATTTTAAGAGTACAAGTTGTAATAATTAATAAATGCATGTGGGCTGTGTCCAGAGTCTATAAAACCTAATTCAGGTCAAAAGCATGACCACATGGATAAGGACAGGGATAATCTGGGGGGGAATGGTCAGCAGAGTGGCAGCTGGAATCGTCAGGTGTCGTCTTGATCTGCAACACAACCAGAAGGACTTTGGACAGGGGCAGCAACGGGTCTTACGAGCCTGGTACTCCGGAGGTGTGGGCCAAGACCTCATGTCCTCCTAAGTTCATACGGAGCAGGAGACAAAGAAAATTTAGAGAGTGCATTCCATAGATTTTCAAGGATTTACAATGGAGAAGGAGAACTGACCCTACTCCCCCGGCACAATAATATAGCATCCCTCTCCGGGATGCTCTTTTTATACCCCATCATGTTACTGATCTGTTGCCAATTAACATAATTAGTTGTGAGATGTTCCACCAGGTTTTGTCTTGAAACGTGTTGTTGGCATGAAATTAAAAGTGGGAATATATTTTTCGATAAACAATAAAATTTCTCAGTTTCAACATTTGATAGGTTGTCTTTGTACTATTTTCTACTGAATATAAGGTTTAAATGATTTGCACATCATTGCATTCTGTTATTCTTTACATTTTACACAGCGTCCCAACATTTTTGGAAACGGGGTTGTATAATCTGGTCCAATCCATAACCTATAGTGCCTTCAGAAAGGATTCAGACCTCTTCACTTTCTTTTGTTGTGCTACGGAATGAATTTGTAATTGATTAAATTTTTTGTCCGTCAAAATACACATTATACCCGATAATGACAAAGTAAAAATGCAATCTTAGAAATAATGCCAATTAACTGAAAAAATCTGAAATGTCTCATGTACATAAGATGGACAAGTACAATTTAGGTCACTATTTAGTTATGAACTACTTTTACCTTGTAATTTAAGTCTTAATTAGGAACTTCCCAAAACTGGTGAATACAACCAAGTACTTTTTCTTTGTACTTTTACATCTCTGTCCTGTACGCTCTGAATCAGGACTTTCTCTGTATTTTGCTCTGCTCATTCTTCCCTCAATCCTGATCCGTCTCCCAGTCCCTGGCGCTGAGAAGCATCCCCCGAGCATGATTCTCCCGTCACCATGTTTCACCGTAGGTATGGTCAGGTGATGTGCGGTACTATATTTCTGCCAGACACAGCACTTGACTTTCAGGCCTAATAGTTTCATTTTGGTCTCATCAGAATGTTTTTCCTCATGCCTTCCGAAGGACTCGGAGCATATCGAATGCCTTTTACTCAAAAGTGGCTTCTGTCTGGCCTCTCTCAATAAAGGACTGATGGAGTGCTGCAGAGAGTTTTCCTTTAACGTTCTTCCGTCTCTGCAGAGAAACTTTTAAGCTCTATTGAAGTGGCCATTGGATTCTTGGTCACCTACCTGATCAAGGCCATTTTTGCCCTGTTACTGGCTGTTGTGGGACAGCCAGCTCTAGGAAGGTTCTTAGTGGTGTAAATTTTTTCAATTCACAGTAATGTATCCCAGTATACCCCTGGGAACTTTCAGTGCTTTAGTATTTTTCCTGTAACATTAATTTTCCAAATATGTTTCTCAACACAATTCAATCTCGGATGTGTACAGAGAGTACCTTGGACTTCATTGCTTGATATTTGCTCTGATAGGCACTGTAAATTGTGAGACCTTTATATAGACAGGTGTGTGCCTTTCAAAATCTTGTCCAGTCATTTGCATTTTCCACAGGTAGACCTGTTCCTGGACTGCCGCTGTCCAGGAACAGGTCTACCTGTGATCTTTTCTCCTCAACCCCATTTGTGACTAACCTGAGGTTTTTATTCAGCTAGTAGTTAGAATCAGGTGTGCTAAATTGGGGTGTCTCTCTTTTGCTCTCTCTCGCTGTCTTTAGGTACAGCACCGTATCACTGGCCAGGTGATGGCTCTGAAGATGAACACTATGGCCAGTAACAGAGCCAACATGCTGAGAGAGGTCCAACTGATGAATCGCCTGTCTCACCCGAACATCCTCAGGTCTGTCTGTCTTCAACATTCACTAACTGCCCATTTTCACATGAAAGGTTTGGTCAACAAATGGTTTGTCAGTATGCTTATTTGAACCATGCAGTTATAGCATATTTTCATGAGCATGTATGTTGACCCTGTTATGATCTCCTATAACCATCTTTCTGCTGTCCTAGGTTTGTGGGAGTCTGTGTCCACGAGGGTCAACTGCATGCACTGACTGAGGTAAAAAAAAAAAAAACTACCTATTGGACAGAATAAACAGATTAAACTACTTAAATAATAATAATAGATTTGGGAGGGTGCAGGTAGGCTAACAACATGTCAGTGACCAAAACTGAAAAACAACATCTGACAAGATAAAAATTGTCATTCTGTTCCTGGCCCAGCCAGTTAACCTTAAATGCTCCCAGGGGGTTGCTGAAAATTTGGATGTGTCCTCAATCACACTTACCTGTTAAAATCTGGGGGGAAAAAATCAGTATACATACGAGGGAAGCCCCTTCATTGCACGGTCTAGACTTCCGGTAGAGCAAGCAGCTTGAGAAGAGCAGCTTGGTTAGATGCTAACTGCATTTCATTGTACTGTACTTGTACTGCTCAGTGACAATAAAATTGAATATATTCTAAGAACCAGAACAGCATTGGGTGTGTTTCTGAAGACATGTGTCTCGACATTGACAGTCCCAAAATATGCTGGGTGTTGCTGCGATGGAGCCGGGACAGCCTTGAGCTTCAATACGTTGACATGGTTACCGTGCAGATTCCTGTAGCTCTGTTTCGAATTAGACCAGGTTAAGTGAAGCGGGACTGTTTGAGCGGCACAAGTGTGTGTGTATGTGCTGTTGTTTTGGTTACAGCGCAGTCAGCTCGTTTGACTGACTCGTGTCTGAGTGTGCCGTTGTTGTGGTTACTTCCAGTACATCAACGGCGGGAACCTGGAGCAGCTGCTGGACAGTGACCGGTACCTGTCCTGGCTGGTCAGGATGAGCCTGTCTTTGGACATCGCTAGGGGACTGCAGTACCTCCATAGCAAGGGCATCTTCCACAGAGACCTCACCTCTAAGGTAGGGTCCATGCCTTTACACTGACACACACACGCACACATAACGCACACACACACGTGCACGTGCTTGTTTTACTATACTTGTGAGAACTTTTTGGTGAGCACAATTGATTTCCATTAACATGTGGTCCATCTTTCTTAACCTTAAGTACTAAAACCCTGTTATAACCCTAACCTTAATCCCAAGCCTAAACAAGCAACCTGCAAAATGTCCTCCTCACTAGTCATGATTCGCCATGGGTAAATATAGTTGTGATTGGACTTCACGACGTCTGGACTTCACGACTATAGTAGTACACATGCGCGCACACACATACACAGACTGACACTTATATGGACACCCCGTGTTTCTGGTAATTGGCATGTACACACACACACACACACACACACACACACACACACACACACACACACACACACACACCACATTTACATACCAGTACACTCCATAATTCCGTATAGTGCATGCTACGTAGTGTGATGAATTGATTCTACACATACTCATTGACTCTCAAGTAGGAGTAGGAGTTTTGCTTTTTAGACTAATTAATATGAATATATGAACCATGTGAAGGAATACGGGCCTTGACCACTGTATTTCATGTCGGCTGTCCTGTAGAACTGCCTGGTACGTTGGGAGAGCAGTCAATGTACCGCTGTAGTGGGAGACTTTGGTCTGGCAGAGAAGATACCAAAGTACAGGTCAGTAGAGTCCATATCATCCAACTGTTAGCTCTGATTAGATATCACACCTGAATGACCTCTCTCTCTCTCTCAACCTGTCTGTCTCTCTCTCTCTCTCAACCTGTCTGTCTGTCTGTCTGTCTGTCTCTCTCTCTCTCTCTCTCTCAACCTGTCTGTCTCTCTCTCTCTCTCAACCTGTCTGTCTCTCTCTCTCTCTCAACCTGTCTCTCTCTCTCTCTCTCTCTGCATGCTGGGACATTGGGTGTGTGAGGGTGGTGTGGTGAGAGCTTCTGTTTCCCCTTTTTTTTGGTTATATTATTTGCCTCGCGTTATTTCTCTCTTGCAGGACAGGGTTGATTGTGATAGCTTATTTGATTAATTTTCTTTTGTTACGAGGATTGGCTGTATTTCTGGTTAGTGCGTGTTTGCTTGGTAGTGGGGATGGCGTCTCCTGTGGAGAGGTCATCCCTATCTCTCCGCCATGGTTTCAGGTGTGTGCCTGAGCCAAGTGTGATGGTGGAACAGGTTCTCCTCGCGGTGGGTGAACTAATTGGGTATGAGACCCTTTCCACTGCGTCGCGAATGAATAGAGCGGTGGTTGTGTTTGTAAAAGAGGAGCGCTTTGTCCACCGTCTGGTTGAGTCGGGTGTGGTTGTTAATAATGAATTCTTACAAATTACGCCTCTGTTCTCCCCGGCTTCGAAGGTTACCATATCTAATGTGCCGCCGTTCATACCTGACGGCGATCTGATGCGTGATCTC
>JACXGI010017935.1:0-13851 GCA_016801175.1 Esox masquinongy
CAGTGCCGGCAATTCTCTTTATTCATACAGATATATCTGGAGACAGTGTGGCATTCAGTCCAACAGAGTCTGACACAATCACAGCACACACAGTTCTTATAGCATGAGCCCCCTACCCTAAATTTTATGGTTCAGGGCGCGGTTCCTACCATATATAAATGAGATATATGTTGTTTAACACATCTTTCATGGCAGCTGCTGTCTTCGGGTTTCCCTGTTGTTATTCCAACCAATCGACTTCTAGCTTTAGCGTCTTTTTCCCTTATTTGGCATTCTGCCAGTTTATTACCGAATTCCAAAGGGGTCTGTTCTTGCTCCCAGCTATTCTAGTGAGATAAGGATCCTGTCACCCCCTCCTCTAATGCAGTTACAATATCTCTTAGTTCTACTTAGCCTCTAACAGACTTGCATGTTATCTTAATGCTATTGCCCCACAATGGTAATGTCATTTACATGGCTAATCAATTAGCTAATTAAGTAGCTAGCTAGCCATGCTCAACTATCAGTTAATATTAGTTGGCTAGTTTAACATTATGACGTTACCTTGCTAAGCTACTTTTTTCTAGCAACAAACATTAGAAATAATTCAGCACTCACCTGACTGTATAGCTAGCAATCCTGCTAGGAATCTGTCCATACGTTGGCTCTAAAGCAATTCGAGCCCAGGGGGAGGTTAACTTAGCCAGGTAAAGTGCTGCGCTGCATGAAACATAAATAAACGCACCCCGTTTGACCCCTCCCATTTCCCTGTCTATTGTTAAACCTCAGATGGATAAAAAACGGTGGGCGGGGTCAAAAATGGGAGGAGTCAAACATTTGACTCCGGCCCACATTGAGCCTGGCCCAGAACTGCAACACTGCAGTCAGGGGTACTTGAACGTAGACAGGGAAATGGGAGGGGCAGTCGAACGGGGTGCGTTCATTTATGTCATGAAGCGCAGCACTTTGCTGATGGGTTTGGGACCAACTAGAAGATAGAAGTTCCTGGTGCCCAGTCCTGGCTTTCTCTCCCTCACAAGGACCATGTTGTTTTGTAATTTGGTTGATTGTGTTTTGATTAGCTGCACCCCTCAACACATTTTATACTCATCCAGGCATCTCCTCTCATATGCCTACTTTCACACTTCACAGGTCAGTTTTCCTTTGTAGTTTTGTACTTTGTTAGTTTTTTAATAAACATGTGTTACTCCTCTAATGCCAAAGTGTGGACAACTTCTAATGCCCCTGCTTGTCACCTTCTAAGAGCCGGGTTGTGACTATAACCTTCAACATGCATCCAATCCTTTTCCTTTTAATGAAGTGATCACTGATTAGGATTTAGATTTAGAGTTTGTGTAGACAATATACATTAGTTCCAACATATGCAGATGTACTGATTATCTAAGTACCAGTTTATTTCACTAGTTAGGTTATTCAAGCAGCATTTCAATTTCTGTAATGGGCAACAGTTATATTTTACCCCACTCAGATGCAAGTAATCACCTGAGAAGTACAAGTGGAGTCCCAAAGCATTGACAGTCTCACTGCTGGTTTAACTATTTATGCTTGTTTAGAGGACAAAGTCAACCATTGAATTAAACCCACATTGTAAAGTCACTCCTTGATTTCCATATCAACAATTCCCCAGGTTTCACATGCCCATGCAATACTGCTGAAACTAACAGTAATTGATTATTTTCAAGTAAAAGTGTAAGAAACTGGTGACTGACCGACAATTCGTAATTATTCAGCCCTCAATCCTTCATTAAAGACTGGAGATAGGACGGTAGGTCTGAGCTGTTTATTAGGTGTGATTCAGAAATGTAATTACATTATACACATTTGTGAATATTTTATATCTTAGTCCCTTAGTACCTCTATCAAAATCATGTACAACATCAGTTATAACTCATGAAGCGACCATAGTCTACACACCCACAACAATGGTTCTGTCAATAGTAACTCTTTCCCAGGTAACTGAGAATGTCAATGCAGGATGTGATCAGACTGTTTCAGGAAGAACAGCCTGTTGAGAACAACCAGTGGCGTCGTTAGGCCTGGGCGTCCGAGGCTATAGCCCCGTATCTTTTATGAATAGCCCCGGATCTAAAAATGGACCAAAAAAATGATAATAAAAATAGCCCCTGATTTATTCATCTATAATTCCGATCGCACATTATGACAATGTAGACGTGTAGGCCACTAGCATATACATCGAAATTTCCTCATGTACATTCAAAACCCTGTACTTTCTGTCCCGGGGGACGTGGGGGGTGTGGCTAAGCCCCGAATGTATTGTGATCCTAGCAACGCCTCTGAGAACAACACAGAGAAGGATATTATAGTAGGGTTGCAGTGCATAAACTCCTCATTACAGAGGTTTATCTGTAATTTGTCATCCATCAAAAACAAAAACAAAAAGTGTCTCAGTAAGGTGTTGGGTCACCACGAGACACCAGAACGGCTTCAATGCACCATGGCATACATTCTACAAGTCTCTGGACCTCTACTCAAGGGATGGAACACCATTCATTCAAAGATATGCCACAGAGCATAATAGGATGTTAATTGTATCATTCAGTACACCCTATGGTAGGGTTGCAGTACATGAACCCTTGATCCTTCCCTTGTTTCTACATTCAATACCTCCTATGTGGCCTTAATGAATAATAACAATGTGAGATCTACTATAGAAGTAGTTGCTCTGCTTAAACATACATGGGGCATTATGATAAAGCCTTTTCAGCCCAATTCAAGGTCTTACAGATTTCCTCTTCCATCTATAACTTGGAATTGTAATTGTCTGAAACGGCCCAGTAAGAAAAAGCCTTTCAGGATTTCATGAATTTATTGTGTATGTGAGCTTGTTTATATCATTCAAGGCATGTTGATACAGAACATTAGTGGTTTGTCATGTAACACTGCATACATACAATGCAAGTAACCATCCATCAAATAGAAATTCATGACTAGTAGCTTAGAAATACATGGGCTTGTGTATATTTCTAACAAAAACATATCTACCCACATTGGATAGTTCTTAGATGGCCAGATAATAATATGCTGGTAACGCTTCCAATGCAACCCACAGAATTTACCTGTACACAATGTCCAGTAAAAATTATCTGAATACCTGCGTTAACTACTACACTATGTAGACTTCAGTGAAATAAACACAATAGCCTACATTAGGTAGCTAGCTACCCAGCCTCTTACACCTGAGTCTAGTGCACGCTACGCTCCAAGGGGCATTACGCGAGATGAGTCCCACAGGAATAGCAGATATAACATTACCGCGCTTGATGTAAATAAATGAATGCACCCTGTTCGACAGTCCCTCCCCTTTCCCCGCCTAAGTTTACTAAGCTTATTTCCTGATTTCACAGTAGAGAACCAGAAACGACACATGCGGAAATCTGTCACTGTCTCCCTTACTCAAAACTGATAACGAGCAGGTTAAGTCAAAAAATTATGATTCGTTTGCCTGTTTAGGGTAGAATAACGATTGGCCACTCCATACACGGACCGTTGTGGAGCAAGGCAGCGACACCAGCTACGGTGGGGAGGACGAGACGTTCCAAGTGGAGAATGTTGCAGACGGGGAAAACACCAAGGAGGAGTGGATGGCTCATTTGGAGATAAACGGAATGACAATTCCTTTGAAATTGGACATTGGAGCACATGTGAACATACTGCTAATTAAATACTTAAACATACTGTGCAAAAAGCCCAAAATACACAGTAAGAGGTTTAATCAGAGAACATACTATGATGAGACGATTCTAACAAAAAGGGTATGTAGAGTCACACTGTTAAAAAAAGGGACATTCAGTCAATACCATGTTTGTGCTAACTGAGGGAGATAGACAGCCAATAATAGTTTGAAAGCATGTGAGAAAATGGGGTTTATTAAAAGAGTTAATGTCATTGATAGTACCTTAGTGACACCTAGTGGTGCAGCAGCAAAACAGCAGAGGATAAGAGTTGAAAATATGGAAGAGTTAAGGAAGAGAAGGCACATAAAGACATACAGTGGATATAAAAAGTCCACACACCCCTGTTAAAATGCCAGGTTCTTGTGATGTAAAAGAATGAGACAAAGATACATCATGTCAGAACTTTTTCCACCTTTAATGTGACCTATAATGTGAACAATTCAATTGAAAAACAAACTGAAATCTTTGAGGGGGAAAAATAAAAAATAAAAAACTCACAATAACCTGGTTGCATAAGCATGCACACCCTTAAACTAATACTTTATTGAAACACCTTTTGATTTTATTACAGCACTCAGTCTTTTTGGGTAGGAGTCTATTAGAATGGCACATCTGGACGTGGCAATATTTGCCTACTCTTCTTTGCAAAAGCGCTCCAAATCTGTCAGATTGCGAGGACATCTCCTGTGCACAGCCCTCTTCAGATCGTCCCACGGATGTTCAATTGGATTCAGGTCTGGGCCATTCCAAAATGTTAATCTTCTTCTGGTGAAGCCATGCTTTTGCGGATTTGGATGTGTGCTTTGGGTCGTTGTCGTGCTGAAAGGTGAACTTCCTCTTCATCTTCTGCTGTCTAACGGACACCTGAAGGTTTTGTGCCAAAATTGCCTGGTATTTGGAACGGTTCATAATTCCCTCCACCCTGACTAAGGCCCCAGTTCCAGCTGAAGAAAAACAGCCTCAAAGCATGATGCTGCCACCACCATGCTTCACTGTGGGTATGGTGTTCTTTGGGTGATGTGCAGTGTTGTTTTTGCGCCAAACATACCTTTTGGAATTATGGCCAAAAAGTTCAACCTTGGTTTCATCAGACCTTAACACATTTTCCCACGTGCTTTTGGGAGACTTGATGTTTGTTTTTGCAAACTTCAGCCAGGCTGGGATGTTTTTCTTTGTAAGAAAAGACTTCCATCTTGCCACCCTACCCCATAGCCCATTCATATGAAGAATACGGGAGATTGTTATCACATGTAGCACACAGCCAGTACTTGCCAGAAATTCCTGCAGTTCCTTTAATGTTGCTGTAGGCCTCTTGGAAGCCTCCCTGACCAGTTTTTTTCTCGTCTTTTCATCAATTTTGGAGGGACGTCCAGTTCTTGGTAATGTCTCTGTTGTGTCATATTTTCTCCACTTGATGATGACTGTCTTCACTGTGCTCCATGGTATATCTAATGCTTTGGAAATTCTTTTGTACCCTTCTCCTGACTGATATCTTTCAAAAATGAGATCCATCTGATGCTTTGGAAGCTCTCTGCAGACCATGGCTTTTGCTCTGAGATGCAACTAAGAAAATGTCAGGAAAATCCTATTAGAACAGCTGAATGGATTGTGATTAATCACAGTCACTTTAAATGATGGCAGGTGTGTAATGACTTCTATTTAACATGAGTTTGAATGTGATTGGTTAATTCTGAACACAGCCACATCTCCAGTTACGAGAGGGTGTGCACACTTATGCAACCAGGTTATTGTAAGGTTTTTATTTTTCATTTTTCCTCCTCGAAGATTTCAGTTTGTTTTTCAATTGAATTGTTCACATTATAGGTCACATTAACTGTGGAAAAAGTTCTGACATGATTTATCTTTGTCTCATCCTTTTACATCACAAAAACCTAGCATTTTAACAGGGGTGTGTAGACTTTTATATCCACTGTATTTAAAGGTTGTTTACCTGGCCAGTACAAAATTCTGAAAGAAGACGCTGTACCAGTCATCCACCCAGCACGTTAAGTGCCCATAACTCTTAAAGCAAGGCTAAAAGCAGAACTAGAGCCTCTAACTGAGAAAGACATAGTTGAAAAAATAAAGGAGCCGACAGAGTGGGTTAATTCACCCGTGATAGTGGAGAAAAAGAATGGAGATCCGAGACTGCATGGATCCAAAAGACTTGAACAAGTAGAAAAGAGAAGACTATACGTTACCAAGGAAGTCAGACATCACAAGTACTATGGCAGGTGTGTCTCCAATCTACACGCATCTTCAGAATTCTACCAAATCGTCCTAGATGAGGAAAGCGCTATTTTGTGTACATTCAACACACCATTCGGAAGATATTGTTTTCGTAGACTGCCATTTGGAATTTCCTCAGCTCCAGAAGTACAGGACAGTCTAGCAGCTGTTTGATGGTATGGAAGGACTAGGAGTATTTCATGACATAGTGGTATGGGGGAAAACAAAAGCAGGACACGATGAAAAACTACACAGTGTGTTAGAACAGGCAAGGAAGACAGGGCTGAAACTGAACAGGCAGAAGTGTATGTTTGGGGTGATCGAGACCATGTACCTTGGTAACAAGTTGACAGCAGCAGGAACATTACATGGGAAAGTTTAACCCTAACTTGTCAGTCAACAACAAAGCACTGTGTAGCTTACTGGAAAACAACAATTGTGGCAGTGGAAGCACGAACAGGCCAGACAATGGGATGGGATAAAGAACAATCTGATCCGTGAGCTGGTGCATATTAAGATGGGAGCAGTATTGCTGCAGTTGCATGGCATGGAATGGTTTCCCATTGCTTATGCATCCAGAACAATGACAACAGCTGAAAAGGACTGAACACAAATTGGCTGCGAGAAGTTCCATGGATATGTTTACAGAGAGGTGGCAGAGAGGTGGCAGAGAGGTGGCAGAGTGGTGACAGAGAGGTGGCAGAGAGGTGGCAGAGTGGTGGCAGAGAGGTGGCAGAGAGGTGACACTAGAGACTGATCACAAACTGTTAATAGTGGTTTTGATGAAGGCACTTGGGGTTGCGTCTTCTGTTACTTCTGCAAATCCATATCAGCACTACAGAGACGAGCTGTCTGTGATCAACAGAGTTCTACTGAAAGGTAGCAAAATAATCATTCCTACATCCATGAGATCACAAGCAGCTAAGCTAGTACACGAAGGCCATTTAGGTATTGAGAAATGCAAAAGATGCTCTTGTGACATTATGTTTTGGCCATATGTGAACAGAGACATTGAAACACTAACACAGTGCTGTGACATTCGCCAACAACATAGGTACAGACAGCCAAAAGAGCCGCTTCGGGCTCATAGCAAACCAAACGATCCCTGGAGGAAGGAGGGCGTGGATTTGTTTCAACTTAAAGGACAGGACTATTAGGTCATCAAAGAGTCACTTTAACTATCCCGAGAATGTGTTGCTGCCAGACACTACAGCAAAGCAAGTGTCACACGCACTAAGGCTATCTTTGCGTGGCATGGCATTCCAGTGAGTGACTCTATGAGGCATGGCATGCATGGGTGGGTGATAATGGACCACTGTTCAGTAGCAAGGAGTTTACAGTCTTTGCATAAGAGTACGGATTTGGTCATGTTACTTTACCTGCAAAAAGGCTACCTGAAAAAAAGGGGTGCAGATTGTGAAACAACTGCTAAAGAAGGCAGCCAAGGCAGGCATGTATCCTTACCTTGCTCTCCTAAACTACAGGGCAGCGCCGCTTGAATGCGACAGATCACCATCTTATGAATAGAATGCTCCAAACAAAGGTACCATCTGCCAAACATCTACTTCAGCGCACCGCCCAACACACGCAGAGCGTTCACAACTCCAACCATGCCTATGACAAGGGGGCACGGCCTTTATGCCCACTTGAATGGGAGGACCTGGTGCGAGTCAGGCGTGATCGCAATCGGGGCCAGTCACAAAGGTTCTCAAAGAGACAGCACCAAGATCACTTGAGGTACTCGGAGAGTATGGCAACACACTCCGTAGGAATCGTAAGGCATCTGCTGAAAATTCCACACACAGAATTTCAGGGTCTGGAGAACTAATGGTACAGAAATGCCAAGTGAGCAACAGTGTGTGAGAGGGACTCTTGGACACACCGACTGACACTGACAGATCTCCTGTCAAACCACAATTTCCTAGGGCAGTGCGAGTGGAAAGGCAAAGGAGAACGATTGTTAAACCCAAGTGGTAAATTGAAAAGTACTAGTTAATGCACTGATGGAGTTGGTCATGATGTGCATTAATATATTTTAATAATATTTGTAGAAAAAAAATCCCAGTAGATCAGCACTTTCTGAAATACTCAAACCGGCCCATCTGGCACTAACGACCATGTCATGTTCAAAGTCACTTAAATCTCCTTTCTTCCCCATTCTGAGGCTTGGTTTGAACTTCAGCAGACTGTCTTGACCATGTCTAAATGCACTGTGTTGCTGCCACGTGACCGGCTGATTAGATATTTGCATCTGATCACAGTCACAGTGTTGAATCCAGTTTTAGTTTAGGTTTTATGTGACTGCACACTTATTGAAATAATTATATTTATTGTCGTATAAGTTATGTTAATATTTTGTCTTCCGCAGCCTCAATAATACCAAGGATGCAAATGTTTTTAAATTATTGTTGATCAGGATATTGAACTAAACTCTTCAATCGAGGCTTGCTTTGAAATTTCAACCCATTCTAATCCATGCAAAATCACAGCAAATTGGCTAGGAAAAACTCCCTAAGCGGGGCTGAAATTTAGGAAGAAACCTAGAGTGACCAGTACTCTTCTGGCTGAGCTGGGTGAAAATTTTAAGAGTACAACTTGTAATAATTAATAAATGCATGTGGGCTGCGTCCAGAGTCTATAAAACCTAGTTCAGGTCAGAAGCATGACCAGATGGACAAGGACAGGGACAACACTGGGTGGGGGGCGTCAGTAGAGTGTCGGCTGGAATTGTCAGGTATCGTCTTGATCTGCAACACAACCAGAAGGACTTTGGACAGGGACAGCAACGAGTCTTTCAAGCCTGGTACTCCGGAGGTGTGGGCCAAGACCTCATGTCCTCCTAAGTTTAAACAGGGCAGGAGACAGGGAAAATTAAGAAAGTGCATTCCTTAGATCTACAAGGATTTACAGTAGAGAAGGAGAACTGACTTTACTCACCCGGCACAATAATATAGCAGCGTTAGACCTTGGGGCTGAGACGGGGGGTCCAGTGACACGTGTGGCCCTATCCAGGGGAGGCCCCGGACAGGGCCCAACAGGCAGGAAATCAATCCACCCACATTGCCAAGCATCAACCAAAGGGACACCCACCAACCAGAACCACCCTGAAATGAGGGCCAAGTACTGTCAGCAGAGTTCAACCCAATTGCATGATGGGCGCATATTAACATCAGGCTAGATAATATCAGAATTAGAAAGGGTTATATTGCCGAGTAAGTTACACAAAAAACAAGGAATTTGTTCTGGCCATTGGTGCAACAATTAATACAAAAGGAATAAGGGAAGTAAAAACCAATAAGAACAGTGGACAGAGCATAAAAATAGAAGACGGTGCATCAATAAATTACTAAAAATAAGGTGTAAGATTTTATCCAGTTGAGGGTAGTTTATTTATGTTGGGAGGGGTAATAGATTTGTCCAGTTGAGGGTTGTGTGTGTATGTGGGAGAGGGTTATAGATTTGTCCGTTGAGGGTTGTGTGTGTATGTTGGGAGTGGTCATGATAGACTCCATGATGGCAGTGTAGAAGTGCACCATCATAGCCATTGGCAGGTTGAACCTTTTCAGCTGTCGCAGGAAGTACATCCTTTGCTGTGCTTTCTTTGTAAGAGAGGTGATGTTCAGCACCGACTTGAAGGACGATGGTGGTGCCCAGAAAGCGAAAGGACTCCATAGAGTTGACTGGGGAGCCACCCACGGCGATGGGGGGAAGGGCAGCTGGGCTTCTCCTGAAGTCCACTAGCATATCAGATGTATGATCAGTCAAAATTATGTTGTAGGCTAACTTAAATTAACTGACAACTACAATGCATTTACTTTTCGGTGAGGCCTCATTCAAAACTTTCCTTTTCAACTTTTTTGGAAAGGAAAGAAAAAGGTGCAGTGGTCTCTTAATTTTTTCCGGAGCTGTATTTGGAGTGAATTTGTAGCATGTTGGAGGGCTGAGTGACCTCTGAATAATCTATAAAATATTCTTTAGGACTAATATCTAAAAAATGACAGCAGCACAAATGGATACAAATGATTAAAGGTATTTTACCTGCGTGAAAATGGTCCCCACCCAACGTAAAACTAGGCCAAACAGGCTTAATTGTTTGTGCTGGTTTGTGCCGTCACAATTTTTTGTGCTGCTTTCATCTTTTAGATATTAAAGAATATTTTATAGGTCAAATTCACACAAAATAGGCTCAATCGTTTGTGCTCCGTTTGGGTCGGTAAAACTTTTGTTTTTCGCGACTGTCTTTCTTACGGATAATGACAGAGCTATAGCAGAGCTATAGGGCTAGTGGAACGAGTAAAGCCATGAACTATCCAGTAGGAATGTAGACTTTTTACCAAAAACTATTGCAACACAAACAACATTTTAGCAGCACAAACTGAGCACAAACGATTGAGCCTATTGTGAGGCTGTTTGGAGCAGGTTCGGGAGCTGGTGACCTAAAATTAAATATCTAATATATAAAATGCTGCAGCAGCACAAACGAAAAATTTAAATGCACAAACCAGCACAAACGGAGCACAAATGATTGAGCCTATTTCGCTGGAATTTTGAGCATGTTGGGGGGCTGTTGACACCATAAACTATAATAAAATGTCTAATATTTAAAACACTGAAGCAGCCACATGGGTAACAGCACAAACCAGCACAAACAAACTGTTATGTATGGACACTGCTTACAGTGCTGCATTAATAGTTACAGCACCACACAGTTTGATTCAGCTGTGATAGTTTAGTTATGCCTGATGTACGGTTGATTTGTTCGTTCTGTAACGTGACAAATTCGTGAGTAAAAGGAGATGAGCGTGTGCTCGGAACATTAGGCACAGCTAATACCTACAGTGATAGCACGGCTCTCTTGAAGGCACACTTCTCTACCCCACAAAATGCTATTCTCCGGCGATTCATCTTTAGACAGTGTCATCAACTTCCAGGCGAGTCTGTACAACCCTACGTGGCAAACTTGAGAGAAGCTAGCTCATGCAAGTTTGGTGCTCTCCAAGACGAGATGATTCAGGATCAACTGATAGAACACACAAACAACACAAAAGTGAGGGAAAGACTGTTGTTAGAGCCAGACGATCTGATATTGACACAAGCCATTAACCTGGCTTTCCAAGGAGTCGGCGGTAGTGTGTGCGGCGAAATTGACCAAAGGGACTAGCCCTTCCCCCACCGATTTTGCAAGCCACTCGGCGCTGCTGCCTGCTCTCACCGACAGCGCTACAGGGCCCAATGTCAGCTCTACGGCAGCTGTACTGCTCACGTGACAACAACATTCATACACCCGACAACAGTGTGGAAACTGTGGATCTCGTTCCCATGCAACCAGGGCGCATGACTGTCCCGCACGCGCCCAAACGTGCCGACATTGTGGAAAACAGAACCACTTTGCCAAGGTCTGTCGCTCTGCTCCTTTTGACTCTCAAAACGCAGAGCATCATTCTCGGTCAACAACTATCATCCACAATGTGAGTTCAGGTCTATTCCCTTTTAGATCATGCACAGTCAGTCTGTGTGACGTGTGTATTCCTCTATTATTGGATACTGGTGCCAGTGTATCGTTGATGAATGTGGACACGTACAATCAGTTTTTCAAATCCATGCCACTCTCTGCACCCTCCGCTGCCCTCTGCGGTTATGGTGACTCTAAAATTGACCTAATGGGCTCGCTCCAACTCACAGTTTGCTATGGCACAAAAGTGGTGCCGGACTACCGTTTCCACATAGCGCACCAGGGTGCTAACCTGATGGGACTAGACCTATTTGCCGCGCTGGGTTTCACACTGGTGGACACCGGTGGGTCAGAGATAATGCCTCATCCTGGCAACACAAATGGTCAGCGCTATTTGAGGGTCTTGGCTGTCTCACTGCTTTTACACACTAGCCTTTGGTCAACCTCACAGTCATCCCTGTCATACAGCCACTGCGTCGTATTCCACTGGTTCTTTGCGAAGAGGTTGATGCGGAGCTTAAAAACCTACTGGAACAGGACATCATCGAACCAGTGGACGTGTCCCCTTGGATCTCAAACCTAGTGATCGCAAGGAAGAAGTCAGGGGCCCTACGTGTCTGTATGGACCTCCGACCAGTGAACAAGGCTGTCATTCCTGATAAATATCCACTGCCCACCTCTGATGAACTCACAGCCATGTTCTATGGCTCCAACGTCTTCTCCAAACTGGACCTGCGACAGGGCTACCTCCAGGTGCCACTGAACCCCAGCAGCAGGAACCTTACAGCATTTGTGACACACGCGGGGGTTTTTCACTACAAGAGTATGCTATTTGGACTGAGTTCTGCTCCCAGCTGTTTCCAAAAGGTGATGACCTCAGTGCTTGTTGGCATCCCTGGGGTGGCCATATACCTGGACAAGATCGTCATTCATGGGCCTACACCTTTTACCCATGACGAGCGCCTCCAGAGGTGTTTACTGCACTGGCCACACACAGGCTAACACTCAATGGAAGCAAGTGTGTCTTTTCGGTGGCAAGTGTCAAGTTTGTGGGTTTTCGGCTGTCGGCTGACGGCGTTTCCCCTCTCCAGTCCAAGGTCGACGCCATCCACAGCATCCCAGAGCCCATCTCGCCAGCCCAGGTAGCCTCCTTTCTGGGCATGACCGGGTACTACCTGAAATTTCTACCCCAGTACTCACCCACCACAGCTCCACTACGACAGCTGTTATGGAAAGACAAGCCCTAGGTGTGGTCACAAGCTTGCAGTGAGGCTGTACGCCTACTCAAGTCGCAGCTCACGTCTTCTCCTGTTTTGGCCCATTTCGACACTGCCAGCCCTACCCTGGTCACTTGCGACGCATCGGCCATGGCCATCGGGGCAGTGCTATCGCAAATACAAAATGGAGTGGAGAAGCCATCGCTTTCGCCTCCAGGGCCCTCAATGTCTGGGCATGTGAGCGATGGCACCTGTACCTATATGGCCGTTCCTTCACACTGAGGACTGACCATCAGGCCCTCACTGCCCTGCTGTCAATGTCGGGCACAGGCCACAGACCACTGTAGACTACACCGATGGTCTTACCGTCTCTGCCAATATAACTTCAACATCAAGTTTACACCAGGCCGTGACAATGTGGTGGCAGATCTGCTCTACCGCTCTGTCTCTGCTGGTGCATGATGGCCATTTGGGCATTGTAAAGCTCAAACAGAGATACAGAGACCTAGTGTGGTGGCCTGGAATTGACCGAGAAATCGAAGCACTCATCAAGGATTGCGTAGCCTGCTTGGTGAGTGGCAAAACCGGTCATCAGGCCCCTCCGGCCATGCAGCCCCTTGCATGGCCTACCGAGCCCTGGGAGCACTTGCAATTGGACATTTGCGGGGAGATCCATGGGGTTGCCCACCACCAACGTTTCCTGGTGGTGGCTTATGACCTACACTCGAAATGACCAGAGGTCATTGCGGTTGGCTCCGTCACGTCTCGGGTCATCATTGATTTTTTAGAGTCCCTTTTTTCCAGATGGGGTTTTGCAAAGACTCTAACCACGGACAACGGGCCCCAGTTTGTCTCTGCCGAACTGTCATCCTACCTTGGAAGCAAAGGTGTCCATCACATTCAAACGGCATACCCCCACACCAATGGTGGGGTGGAGCGCTTTAACCAGACTTTAAAGAATGGCATCCGAGCACACCTAGCCCAGGGATGTTCATTCAACAGAGCCCTCCTCAACACGCTGTTACACTACCGAGCAACACACCATTCAACTACAGGCGTGTGTCACTTGCCTTCCTTATGCTGCGTCTCAAATTACCCATGGACAGGCTCCAACCCACGCGGCCTCACGCCGCTGTCCCTGATCCTCACGTGAGAGAAGCTGTCAACCGGAAGCAAATGGGGATGAAACTGCGATTTGACCAATCAAGATGGGTTAGGGCTCCCAACATCGCTCTCTCGGACTGGGGGAGAGTTCGAA
>JACXGI010017936.1:0-13891 GCA_016801175.1 Esox masquinongy
CCCTCCCTCCCTCTGAATCCCCCTCCCTCCCTTTGAATCCCCCTCCCTCCCTCTGAATCCCCCTCCCTCCCTGAGGTGAGGTGAAGAGAAGTGGGATCCATTGAAATATCAAAACAGGAAGTTAATGAGGACATTAGAGTGTTTTGTTTTGCCTGTGATGCAGCAGTACATTGGCACTGGAGAGAATAGCTTAGACCACCGGCCCACCCTAGGTCCTGTTAAAGAGGATTTTGACTGTGACTGAGCTGCTTAGAGGGTACGCCATTTTCCATGTATTCGTTTGTTAATTAATCGCAAATGCCTCATTACCATCATCGTTATTGTGACATTTTGACATCATGTGCATGTTTCCACTTGACATCAACATACAGTGGCAGAACTCTGTCCGACAGCGCCCTCACAGTGCTTTAATGTTGAATTACCACAACTAACGGGAAATTGAAAAGTTAGGGCTTGGACTGTTGCCATGCAGGAACATGTGTTTGTTCATCATTTAGCTGTCGGGAGCCACTCATCGTGGGTGGTTTAACAATTCCATTCTATTCAGGGCCTATGGGCTGATAGACAGATCATCAGTCTGTAAATGACAGTGTCGAGCTGGGATTCTACACATACTGCACTGGTGGGCGCGAGGTCAGTGCAATCTATGTTTGACGTGATTTTAACATAAACTCACGACAGTGCACGCTTTTCTCTTTACTTTCTTAACTATATGATCAAACACCATCAATTAAATGTGCTCGTTACCAGGGAAACAGTTCAATTAAACAATGTTTTTAACAGTACCAGGATCTGCTGACGTGATCCCTCTGAAGGCTGGACCTGGAAGAACGAAAACTCACACCTGAGGTACTCTATTGTGAATTTAGAAACAAACTGAGTCACTTCTTCGGCCTCCATCCATCCTCTCTGTGACCGACTAATCTTCTAAATAACAAAAGGTAAGAAAAGCCAAATGGAGAATATATGCACGCGAGACACATCTCTGGCTGTGCCTAAAAGCACCCCCATGGACTCAACATGGATGTTTGGCCATGAGGTCTGTTCACAAGAGAAAGCGAAGATAACAATGGAGGACTGCCTAGGCAGCCTTGGTGGCTAAAAGCACACAGGCAAACTCATAAAATATTCAGGAGAGGTGTGCAGCAGAGAAATGACATTTACCGAGATGAATTAAAAACAAAAGCCTGTTAAAAGATAGCTGAGTTCTTGGAGCAACGGTAAGAGAACTATGAACAAATGCCAATGCCCTTTCCCATTACCTAAGGCTTGACCAAAACTGGCCCTTCTAAAAACAACTGGTGTGTTGCCATACTGGTGCCAGGTTTGCAAGGCCCCTCGGAAACAAATGAAATTAAGATAAGACACCTACTCACTCTCACAGACACCTTGCCTGAGAGATTATTTCTGGGTGTTTTTCTTTCCATTCGACACTATCTCATAGCCCCTAACCTTACCCACATGTACAGCCCAATCTGGTTAACGCTGTAGAGGGGATAGATGTGTAATTGTCAGGCCTGCTTTGTCGAAAAGTGTTGATTCAGAAGAATGTTCTGGCACCCGTGATTGCCTGTACCTGTCTAGGTCTGCTGGAGGTGTAGGCCGGGTCGGTTCAGCCTCTATCCCATCCGGTGTCCTGAAGGGATAAGAAGGCATCACGTCCACACTTCAACCACAGAAACAGTACAGACACCATTACCAATGAAAAACATGCAGGCAGATTAGTTTAGACAGGCAGCCTAGGTGAGATAAATGACAGAGACATTTAGGATTTCTGTCTCTGTAAGAGACACATTCTCCTGTGTGTTTGACTTGGGCTGAGTGAGTCCCTGCCGACACTGACGGGAATCAAACAATCTATCTAAACACAAACACTCATCCAGGTGTTGTGTCTAATCACCCCGCTCCCCCAACAACAGCTCGGCCCATTCATTTACAATGATCCCCAGCTGAACAATGTGCTCCCCGGTCAGCGGATACAGTCGTCCAACCCGTGTCGGCCAGTTGACAACCCCTCCTGACACACTGAGGGTCCTGGTCTTAAACTTATTGACCTGAGTTAAACTTATTGTAATGTCTCCCACAGCTGTGGGCAGACAGCCATTCCACTCTGATGCCAGATCAGCCGGGAACAGGAAGGCTTCTGATTGACAAGCCAGAGTGAGTGCCTGCCAAGCTAGGCTGAATGACCAACTTATCCTTCTCCAATAAGGTGTGCCTTCGATCCATTCTCCACCAATAAGGTGTGCCCTCGGTCCATTCTCCTCCAATAAGGTGTGCCCTTGGTTCATTCTCCTCCAATAAGGCGTGCCCTCGGTTCATTCCCTTCCAATAAGGTGTGCCCTCGGTTAACTCTCCTCCAATAAGGTGTGCCCTCGGTTAACTCTCCTCCAATAAGGTGTGCCCTCGGTCCATTCTCCTCCAATAAGGAGTGCCCTCGGTTCATTCTCCTCCAATAGGGTCTGCCCTCGGTTCATTCTCCTCCAATAGGGTCTGCCCTCGGTTCATTCTCCTCCAATAGGGTCTGCCCTCGATTCATTCTCCTCCAATAGGGTCTGCCCTTGATTAATTCTCCTCCAATAGGGTCTGCCCTCGGTCCATTCTCCTCCAATAGGGTGCGCCCTTGGTTAATTCTCCACCAACAACGGGTGCCCTCGGTTCATTCTCCTTTAATAAGGTCTACCTGATCAGGTTCCCAGTCTTGGTGGAGAAAGCTGTGGACACTGAAGTACAAATGCACAATTAACAATGTAACAATGCATATGAAGGAGAGAGAGCGTAGCAGATGAAACGTCTGACTAAGAGAGACTTTAAGGGGATGATGCATCAGTGAATTAAGTGAACTAATCTGAAAGCGAGACAAGCTGTTACTGTGGGTAAGACATGCCCCCTAGTGGGGGTCCTTCAACATCACAACACAAAATGTTGGCCAATAAAATTGCACATAGTAAAGTGGAGTACCAACAGTTAATGAAATAATTATTGAAGTCATTTAGCCAACATATATTTTATTCATTTAATATAAAAACAACATTTTCCTTTAAAAAAATTCATAACAGGTGCTTTTAACTTTTCTTCACAGGGAAAAGCCAATCGGACAGTCCCAGATAGGGCAGGAAATCAGGGCCAAACACAGGCTCACTGTAGGCTGATTAAATTCAACACAACAACATATGCAAAGTCATTTTGAAGCAGGCACAATGCTATTCCAGAGATCTGGGGTGACCCCCATTTGTTCTCTACTCCTTCCTGCCCCACTCTTCCCCCCATGTGTCCCAGAGTCTCTTTCCCTCCCTCCCCCCTCTCTCTCTGCACCTTGGGAGTTATAATAACTCAACAAGCAGAACTACCCTGAAGCCATGTGATTGGTTGACTCAACGGAGAGGGCGGTGACTGCATTTTCAAACATTTAGTTGATCAAATCTGACCGCAACCTTAACCCATACCTATCCCTAATCCTTAACCTAAGTGTTTTATAATTAAACAGAGTGACAGAGTGAAACGAAACAAATGAAACGATGAAATTAGTGATTTCAGATTTGGAACGTAAGCTCTGCCCTCTTCTTTGAGTAAACCAATGACATTAATTTCTGCCTTCATGGCAGATCTTCCTCGAAGTGAAACTCCCCAGTCCCCACTCTCTTTACATTTTCTCGTTTTCCACTCTTTCCCTAAATCTCTCTCTCCTTTGGTCCTGAGCCCTTCTGCTCACTGATTGGTTCCAGGCGTGCCACTGAGCTTTTCTTGCCGACTCAACATTCCACAGCTGGAGACGACACCACACACACACTCCCCCTCCCCTCCCCTCCCCTTCTCTCCCTCCCTTCTTTCCTCTAGAGTAGAGAAGAGGCGGATTTTCAGCCTGGCTCAACGCCCACTAGGAGTTTCTTTCAGAGAGGATCCAAAGTCACCCACACAGCAGGACACAGATCCGGTCAAGAGGGGTGACTGCGGGAGGAGAAATGTAACGACGAGGAAAGAAAACATCCGTCTCTTCCTCCGTAGTCAAATGGGACCCAGACGTAGGGGTTTTAGTTTGCTGATTCACTGCCTTAAATGTAGTTGTGCTCTATTCCTAACCTCCCCAGACTAAGGCAACAGCTCGCGAACCTCTCCTGGGGACCCCCCAGCCATTTCATGCATTAGATGTCATCCAGAGCTGGCACATCTGAATTGACTTGTCAACTAATTATCAAGCCCTTGGCTGCTTGATTCAGGTGAGATATTTCAGGGCTTCAAAAATGAGCTGGGGGTCCTTAGGAGAGTTTTGAGAACCACTGCACTGAGGAACAACACAAGCAAAAAATTTGACAAGCCAAAATAAATTGAAAGGGCTTTTTTCCTTCATAATGTTTAAAGAATGGGGCGGTTCTTTTCCTTTTTCAAATGAGTTCTTTGGTTTTCCAAGCTGCATTGTTAAAGAGGCTGTCCCGAAAGTTAGGCTCTATAGTACCATGTGAAACAATTTATTTTGTTATGGCCAATATAAAATGGCTAAAAGCTGTTCTTAAGCAAGACACATGGCGAAGTGCCTGGACACAATGATTAGCTGTGGTAAATTGGCGATATACTACAAAACCCTCAATATACCTTATTGCTATAAAAACCATTTAACAACACAACTAAAACAGTAAAAAGTGATGTGATGTCATACCCATGGTATATGGTCTCATATACCACAGTTTCCAGCCAATCAGCATTCAGGAATCTAACCACCTGGTTTATAATGTGAATCAAATCACAAACAAATTACAGCAACATCCTGAGCTAAAATAAAAACAGAACATGCGTCCCATTTAAAGTGAATGACCTAAAGGGGACCTAAGCTTTCTATGGTTGCAGGTTAGGTTCTACTTGTACCATTGTATCCATCCATACCAGTTATCTGACCCAACTTTGCACTATGTTGCCATCTAAGCCAAAGGAAATATAACAGAAAACATTAGAGTACTGCGGTAATAAAACATGAATAAAGAAGTGAACGCAATGTCCATTGCTTAAAGTAATACATGTTGGCTCTTCTCAAGATGGTGGTAGAAAGTGCTAAAACAAACCCTCTAGAACCCTCTAGAACGTAACATACAGAGATGTAATACAACAACGGTATCAGTCTAAATCAATGTCAAACCTCTGGCTAATCTCCCTCTCGTTCTTTCTCCCTCTCGTTCTTTCTCTCGCTTGTTCTTTATCTCTCATTCTTTCTCTCATTCCCTCTCTCCCTGTCCCCTTTCTGCAGGGGTACTTGCGGTGTTCAGGCCAGGGACAAGTTTGTGGTCTGGTTGGCACTGTTGTCTGTAAAATCACTGTTCTCTTCTCCCCCTCCTCTTCCACATGGAAGCATTGGTTAGTTTCCAACTGGCCTCTGTTGACGTGTCAGTCAGAGCAGAAGAGAGGCAGGGCACGGCGACAACCAAAGCTTCACCACAACCACCAAAATAAGGAGGATTCTCTACAGCTGTGCTGGTTCCGACAAAAACAAACAAACACGCAAACAAGTAAAAAAGGAAACACACTAAACGAACCTGATGTTAACCTCAGGTAAATACTGTCGCGGCAGAAGACTTTGGTCACCCGGGAGACTGTGCGGATATCTGGATGAGTTGGATTGGCTTAGTGTCAGAATGGGCGTGTCTCTCTGAGCAAAGAGCCCTGAACGCAGGACAGCTGTGGAGGGGGGTGGGGTTTGAGATCATGCTATTTTGATTGTCACCTGCTGCGCTCCACACAACACAGCCCCTCGGCATCTTCCAATAAAAGGTAAAAGCATTACATGTATGAGTCGGTCAGCGGGTCGGTCAGTCCGAGGTCCCTCCCAGGGCGTCTCCCCGTCCAGGCTGGTTCTGCTACTCCGGCTGCTCGTTGAGCTCCATGTCAGAGACCAGGATGTTCTTCTCGGCCTGCTCGCCGGGGCTGGAGTGGGTGCGGCTGTAGCGTGCGCCCTCGTAGGAGCCTCTGGAGCCCACCTGACGCCGGCGGTACAGGTAGATCACGCCCACAATGAGGATCACCAGCACCAGGCCCGTCACCATGACCAGGAGCAGCGTGGGTAGGTGGTCCTCTTCAGCTGAGACCCAGACAGGGAAATGGGGGAGGGAGAGGTAAGAATTTCAAATTCCATGTAATTGTTTCATTGGCTCAATTGTACGTGCGGGGAAACCAATAGTTGAAGAGCGTGACGGACTCCGCCTACTTACACACTACAGGCGACGTCACAGCACCTGCAAAACGAAGAAAAATGGAAACGTTTAGCTTACAAATTCAGTGACTAGTTGTGAGATTTCTGATTGCATAATGGATAAGATTGCACTCGCTGTACACGTCACACATATGACTGCCTGGTGTTAATGTGCATGGGCCTCTGTGTTGGGGGTGGGTCTTACTGCATATGACTGCCTGGTGTTAATGTGCATGGGCCTCTGTGTTGGGGGGGGTCTTACTGCATATGACTGCCTGGTGTTAATGTGCATGGGCCTCCGTGTTGGGGGGGTCTTACTGCGTGGCCGTTTGCAGATGACTCCATGGGTGCGGTTCTTGCAGGAGCCTGGTTTCCACAGACCCGTGTTGCTCTGGATCCAGAAGCAGGTGTTGGGGGACAGCATGCTCAGGTTGGTGTCCTGCACACCCCAGTTGGTGAACTCCACGTCTGCACTCTCAGACCACATCAGACTGCCCCCTGCAGGACATAACCGGGAACACAACAGACAAAGATAGATATTCACACATGATGAATCTGTCTCAACAATAAATCACGTATGTTAACGTTTTCCCAACAGTCTCTTCAGGCCCCACAGACGTTTCACATTTTGTTTTTAACCCGTGACTGGCACAGCTGATTCAATTATTCAACTTATCATCAAGCCTTTGACTAATTGAATCAGGTATCCCAATTAGTGGTCAAAATTGAAATAAGAAATTCATCAGAGTCAGGGACCAGAGGAGAGGGTTTGGAATCCTTGCTTGATATTATATATTAATGTATATACATATCTTTATATCTTTTTTTAAACCATTTTGATATTCAGTACACATATGATAATATAGGCCAAAAGTAATCTAAACGGTTGGTAATTTTGTAAATGCCGGATCGCAGTGATAAGACACATAATACCCTAAAGTTTAGTCAAATAGTGCCATTGACGATAGGCTAGTGAGACTAATTTCCCTGAGCATGTATGCCAAATTCTTCAGTCAAATAGATCAAGAGATACATATATTGGTTTTAGCGCCACTTAATGGTCAATATGCATTAAAAGCTCTAGCATATGTTGAGTCTTGAAAGTGTTTGCAACGTGTAAATTTTGTTATAATACAAATCGCAAAACACAGATTGTGACTTCAAATCTGCAATCTCTGTCAGGGCAAAGGCATGCTAAAACATATTAAGTAATTACCTGGCTATTGGGTTCAAATAAAAATGTATACATGTGAAAAATGTCAGAAAATAACTACTCTGAATAGACTAAAACTATTCTAGTTAATGTTAGCTAGCTTTTAACTATTTGCACATCACACAAGTAAAAAATGTTTGCATATGGACCATATGACATGATTAGTTAATATTCAGTCGAAACCAGCACCAATGGAATATCTTCACTTACCTCAGAACATGTTTTGCCCGCAACATTTTGGTACAGTGTGCGTGATCAGGTTCACTCAACCTCCGCACCTTGCAAAGTTCGAATTTTCAACTGCGTGTTTTAGCGCCACCATCTGGCCAATCAGCGTAATTTTGCAAATGCAAAAGACCACAGGGCATTATTCACCCAGATTCTGTCAGATTCGCCCCATTTGACATCGGCAAGTATCACAAAGCAACCACAGACGATTTTAAAATAGCAGGTCACATAACGCTGTAGCCTACACTTGTGTGCACACAGTGCGGGGATCTTTACCTTTGGGGTTGAAGGTGATGGCCAGCCAGGCACCATGGGCTTGCTCCTGGTAACCCTGGATGTGCTCCCAGACAAAACTATTCTCTGTCTCATCCAGGACAGACAGCAACTGGCCACCCACTGAAGAGAGGAGGTGGACACAGAGAAGGACAGAGATGATGAGACAGGGTTGATTAGACCGTCAGATTGGTAACGAGATAGATGAGGTCAGAGCTGACAGAGAGGAATGACGGATGATGGCGATAAGGACGATGACGATAAGGTGAGAAGGAAGCAGGAAATCTGTGGACGTTAACGCGGGCGCGTTTCAATAAAGGCTCAATGAATCAGAGCTAATTTGAAACATATTGACGTGTTTTGGCCCTGGAAGCGCTCCATGACCACAGCAGTTGAGCGAGGAGACACATTCTGTTCCCTGTGATCTTCATGTGTCACCATGTGTACAGCGTCACGCTCACAGGCATGTGTACAGCGTCACGCTCACAGGCATGTGTACAGCGTCACGCTCACAGGCATGTGTACAGCGTCACGCTCACAGGCATGTTTCAAATTGTTCTCTATTCACACATACAAGGAACCACTCAGCGGGCCCCAAAGATGGTTCCCAATCATCGGAGGCCACATTTTAGCCACCGGATATACAGCTCTGGAAAAAATTAAGAGACCACTGCACCTTTTTCTTTCCTTTCTTAAAAAGATGAAAAGGAAAGTTTTGAGTGAGGAACAGAAGCGTTCAATTTGCAGTGGTCTCTTAATTTTAACCCTTCTGTTCCTCACTCAAAAACTTCCTTTTCAACTTTTTTGGAAAGGAAAGAAAAAGGTGCGGTGGTCTCTTAATTTTTTTCGGAACTGTAAATGTTTTAACCATTGCATCGAGAAATCTGTTTTTTTTATCACAAGTTTCTGGTTTCAAAGAGCATAGAAATCTATACTAACCACTAAGCTCAAGATGTTTTGCAGGCTTTACTGACTGGTGTGTCTGTCTGGCTGATAGGTGTGTCAGGCTGACTGAGGGGTGTTTCTGGCTGGCTGATGGGTGTATCGGGCTGTCTGAAGGGTTTGTCTGGCTGACAGAGCAGTGTCTCTGTCTGGCTGATGGGTGTGTCGGGCTGAGTGAAGGGAGTGTCTGACTGACTGAGTGTGTGTCAGGCTGACTGAGGGGTGTGTCTGGCTGACCAATGGTTGTGTCGGGCGGACTGAGGGGTGTCTGGCTGACTGAGGGGTGTGTCTGGCTTGACAGAGGGTGTTTCTGGCTGACTGAGGGTGTGTCTGACTGACTGAGGGTGTTCCAGGTTGAAGCAGTGTTTGGCTGAGGGAGGGGTGTTCTGGACCATGTGATTGACATGTATGTGAGTTTCCTCCTTACCCTTCCGGCAGGAGGCCTCTGCCTCAGTCTGCAGCTGGAGGTTCTGCAGGTTAAAGGAGTAGCAGTGGTTCCTGAAGGGTACCCAGGTCCAGTCACCCAGTGATTGAGGGCAATGCCCTGGGTAACTCCACTGGTGGACCACAGCGTCCTCTGATGGACACAGGCAGAGAGGGACAGAGAGGCAAAGAGAGCAGGATAGGGCTTACACGTTTATATACTCAATTATCTTCATGATTTTCAAAACATAATAATAAATAAAGTATATTCACGTAGTCCTGTCCGTAAAAAGTTTTGTCAGGTTTGATGGCGTTTTTTTGCGGACCCCAGAAAGACATGCTGCATCTTTAGCAACAGCTGATTGGCATTTTGTTTTATTAAACACACTCACTCACGCAGTTGACACACATGCAAATGCAAACACACACACACACACACACACACACACCTGTATTAATCTGACAGGTGGCAGCATCCAGTTTAGCTTCACAGGGGGCCATGGTCCACTGTCCCGTTGGGGTCATGTGACCACACCCAGACAGCGTGTTGGGCTCCCCGTCCCGCCAGGCCGTGTAGGTCAGCTCCTCCTCTCCCAACCAGCTGAAGCTCCGCCCCTAAGGGTGCAATTATCCAACCTTACAATCTGATTGCACAAATGCAAATGATGTGTAGTGGAACCGTAATGAACGAGCAAACACAAATCTGTCCAATTGTTCCCGACTCCGGTCCGGAGTCTCACCCCGTAGTTGTAGAGGGCAATCCAGGCCGGGAGACGCAGGCTGTTCATCAGCAGTGTGAGGTAGGCCTGTTGATACGGATCTCTCACGGAGGCCAACGTCCCGTTCAGAGACTCACACACATGCAGAGCCCCTGTCCAGTCCAGACGCTTCTTTACCACCCGGTAGGACACTCCGCCCAGGTCCACGGGTCCGGTCAGCGTGGGGGGCAGAAGGGCAGCCCCGGGGGGCAGGGTCGGATCTGAAAGACAAAGAGTTAAAGTTTCAGTCGACTGACACACACACACACACACACACACACACACACACACTAGACATGATAAACGTATTGGTTAGGTATGTGGATCAGTGGGTATGTTGTAACATAACAGATTCACACAGGAATGCTGGTCTGTGGTTCTTCGGATGTGTCAGCGGCTGGCTGTGCTGTTCGGAGTTGCCACACGGATACCTTGTTTCTTCTGGCAGATGTAGCCGTGTCTCTCGGACTCACAGGCCCGGGACGCCCACATTCCGGTGCTCTTCGCCGGGTTCCCGTGGACCATCAACACACAGTTCCCCTGTCGGGTCACAATGGTTAGGGTTAGGGGTTATGTGGGGAGACATTGGGGATCCAGGCCAAAGTGAACAGACGGACAGAGAAGGGTGAGGCCAGGACGGAACGTACCGGAGTCTTGTTGTGGAGCGGTCCACTGTTGTCCACGGGTTCTCCGGAGGCCCAGTTGGTGTAGCTGAGCAGCCCAGACTGGCCCCACTGGAACTGACCTTTAGAGTCGGACGTCAGCCCCACCCACAGGTCAGTGGTCACGTTTGCCAGCAGGGTGGTGATGAAGGCTGTGGGGGACAGAATGATGTCACTGATCAAGTGGACGGAGTGTGTGTGCTTGTGTGTGTGCGCGTCAGAGGTGTGTATTAAAGTACCTTGCTCCAGGTGATTGGAGACCACAGTCAAAGCTCCAGCCTGTGACGCACACATCATTCTGGCCCCTGACCACGTCGCCCTTCGGCTCACCTCAAGACCAAACACCTTATAACACTATACACACACACACACACACACGCACACACGGGAGGGAGATAAGAGCTTGGTGTGTTAGATATGACACAAAGATGTCACATGAAAATGGCTGGAGATGTCACATGAAAGCCCCACTTAAACCAGCCACTTCACGTTCATATAACATTCCCATCTGTATCAGCCAGCATAAGGCCCATATGAGCCCGGAGGCCTACCTTGTGGAGGAAGGACGCCCAGCCATTGGGACACCCTGCGGGGGGCAGGGGGGTGGAGGGGGTGGGTGGGGTGGTGCCGGTGACGTTCACCCTCTTACAGATGTAAGGCAGGTCTGAGTGGCATTTCTGATCCGCCCATTCCACTGGAGGACAATTCACGAGCGTTTCGGTTTCATTGAAAACGTTTATTTTTTTCGCTTGATGGGAAAGTGTCCCCGGCGCCCCAGAACACTCACCCTTGCTGACGGAAATGTGGACACATTTGCGGTCGCGGCTGAGTGGGTGTGGCCTGCCGGGAGCCCAGGAGATGTAGTTGAGCACGGAGTGATCCGACCAACGGAAACGCCCGTCATTGTCATATGTGTGAAGCCCAATCCACCAGTGATCCCCCACTGACCTGGTCATCTGCAGGTGAGAGACAGCCAATCAGAAACCTCTGTACGGATGACCCCTGACCTCCAGTCATATACAGCCTAGCTGATCGGGTGTGGTTTATGATACATGGGGGTTAAAGTGTATATTTATGAATGGATTTGTTGAGGGTACAGGAGTACAAGCAACAGAGACAGAGAGAGAAATACTGTAGAGAGAGAAATACTGTAGAGAGAGAGAAATGCATTCCATCATGAGAAAAGAGACACTAAATTTTGGACTCACATAACACAATGTGATCCAGAATATTATCATCAAAAGGATTTATGTACAAGCACAACAACCCTGAGAGTGACCCTTTAAAGCAGTTGGCCCAGAAGCATCAGCTAAATCCAAATATTAGACCTTAAGTAATAAAACTCAAAAAAATTAAAATCTCTATCCAAAATGCTTACACTAACTACTGGCATAATGAAATCAAATGTAAGCAAAAACTACCAAATTCTAGAGATATCAAGTTAGCACAACACCTTGTACACATCAAAGAATATAAAACAGAAAGCTACTAACAATGTACAGACTCAGTGGCCATAGCCTGGCTATAGAGATAGGACGGCATAAAAAAAACATGGGTGGTCAGAAAAGAGAGATTTTGTAAACACTGTGATTCAAAAGAAGTTGAAAATGAACAGCACTTCCTACTCCACTGCTGTAAGTATGAGTCAATTAGAGATATCTATTTCTTGAAATTCAAAGAAGTGATTGCTAGTTTTATGGAACTACTGAGGAGAAAATGTGCATTCTTTGGGTGAAATAGAGAAACAATAAATGGTAGCTGAATGTCCTGGCCTGTCACTACAGAAGAGAAAAAATAGCACCCAAAATGTAAATGTTTGATTACTGTTATTTATTTATGTCTCTTCTCTGTACATTTTTTAATATTATTTGGTATACTGTATTTATTTATTTTGATTGTGCTTTTATAGTTTCATTGTACTTATTTATGTACTGTAATACTATTGCTACCTAAGCATGGCAACAGTGGCAACCATCCATTCATGCCAATAAAGCACCTATTGAATTGTATTGAAATACTGAGATAAATACTGTAGAGAGAAAGAAATACTGTAGAGAGAGAAAGTGAAATATGGTAGAGAGAGAGAAATACTGTAGAGAGAGAAATACTGTAGAGAGAGAAAGAAATACTGTAGAAAGAGAAAGAAATACTGTAGAGAGAGAAAGAAATACTGTAGAGAAAGAGAGGGGGAGCTCATAATGTGTTCAGGCATGTTGTTGGCCTAAAAATTCCTAACATTCAGAGTTGATTGCATTGATAATGTTATATTGTTGTTACATAATGCCATATAAGGTCACAAAGGGTTAGGTATGGTACCTTGTGAAGGCTGTCGGCCAGGAAGGCCTCCTCCTCAGCGGAGTGGATGGATGCCAGAGAAGCATCGAACCAGGAACAGATCCTCTGGGCTTGGTCCCACGTAGACCGGTGGTCAAAGAATTTATATTCTGCCTCCTGGAAGCCGATCCACTCACTGGCCGAGGGGGCTGGTGTGGGGGTGGGGGATGAGGAGGAGAAAGAGAGGGGGGAGAGATGAGGAAGAGTAGGAGATGTGGTTGTAACTCATAAGGACAGTTAAAGGAACAGATGACAACTCTTGTAAACAATGATGTCCGTTTGGTTTGTAGCTCACCGTCAGTGGGGTTTGAATCCATATCAACTTTTCCTGAAAAACAGAAAAACACCAGAGTAGTTTAAATTTATAACTCATAACACAAAAACAACTAAATATATAGGTCAGGCTTTCTGGCTCCACCAGGGGCAGTCGGTGTGTCTCTACGTATCAGTATAACCTTCATGACTGTGGGTCTGTGTCAGTGTGTCTCTACATATCAGTATAACCTTAATGATAATGGGTCTGTGTCGGTGTGACTAAGTTTCGGTATAACCTCAATAACTGTGGGTCTGTGTCAGTGTGTCTCTACATATCAGTATAACCTTAATGATCATGGGTCTGTGTCAATCTGACTAAGTATCGGTATAACCTTAATGATCATGGGTCTGCGTCGGCGTGACTAAGTATCGGTATAACCTCAATGACCGTGGGTCTGTGTCGGTGTGACTAAGTTTCGGTATAACCAAAATGACCGTGGGTCTGTGTGGATGTGACTAAGTATCGGTATAACCTCACTGACCGTGGGTCTGTGTCAGTGTGTCTCTACGTATCAGTATAACCTTAATGATCATGGGTCTGTGTCAGTGTGACTAAGTATCGGTATAA
>JACXGI010017937.1:0-13851 GCA_016801175.1 Esox masquinongy
CCCTCCCCTCTAGATAACTTACCCCTCCCTCCCCTCTAGAACACCTACCCCTCCCTCCCCTCTAGATAACTTACCCCTCCCTCCCCTTCACTCCAACTGTTGGTCTGGACTGAGTAGAGACAGAATGCAGGAAGTAAGGTCTCAGAACTGAGACCAATCTCTTCCTTCCGTCTTCTACTGAACTATTTCAAGGTGAAAACATGTATCTAGAGTTGTAACTGCAAATAAGTGCCATAATTATTTAGACATTTAGGTCTGGTAGCAAATGGGAGTTCATTAATGGGAGTTCCTTCGTCGTATCAATATGTTTTTAACCAGCTGCTGATTATTATAGGGCTTGCATGCCGTTCAGATCTGGTCCAGGGTGATGGCTTGGTTTTCTGGCACTGAGCCGTCAGTGGACTCCCTTTACCAGAGTCTTTGGGCCCATGTACTAGGCCTGGACTAGTGGGATACCTTTCAGCTCTATAGTACAACTAATATAGATTGGTTTTGAAAAATAGTCCGTCATTTTGTTTGATGTGGGTAATTTAAAACGTATTTATTTATCTCTGAACGATATTAGGTTATGTTGGATTTAAGTGCAGTGATAAAGGGATGGCTGACAGTGATAAAGGGGGGGCTCATATCAATGGTTTTATTTTGACCGTCTGTTTAGGGAATGGGGTGCCATTTAGAACATGTACATATTTTATGTCCTTCCTATTGATGAATGAACGTTGGGCTGAGCAGCGTTGCTGAGATAACAACAAACCTGCTGTTGTCTCAGTCACAAACAGATCATACCAGCCAGCCAATACCAGCCTGCTTGGATCAATACCACCCAGCCAGCCAATACCAGCCTGCTCGAATCAGTTATATCCAGTCAGCTCAGGTCAATATTATCCAGCCAGCCAGTACCATCTAGCCAGCTCAAATCAATACAATCCAGCCAGCCAATACCAGCCAGCTCGGATCATTCCCAGCCAGCTAATACCATCCAGCCAGCCCAGATCAATCCCATCCAGTCAGCCCGGTCGCTCTTGCAACAGAGATTAAGAAGGCTAACCGCAACTAAGGTCTTGGGCACAGTCAAGTGGTTTAATGTCAAGAATGACGACGGTTTTATTAACCATAAAATGACCAATAAAAACTATCCAACCCCCTGCACGTTACCCATATTAACACATTTACAAATGTTTGGGATGAGAACAAGCATGGTTCAACAATGTTGAGAAACCCTCTTTACGCTCATTGACAATGAAGCGCAAATTAGAGATAACTCAACTCCAGAAAACGCAGAACTGCCCCTTTAAATAACTGGGACAGAATTCTCCTGCCCCTTTAAATAACTGGGACAGAATTCTCCAGCCCCTTTAAATAACTGGGACAGAATTCTCCTGCCCCTTTAAATAACTGGGACAGAATTCTCCTGCCCCTTTAAATAACTGGGACAGTTTTCTCGTTCCCTCTGAACTAGGTAGAGAGGCCGTTGCGGTGGTCATGCAGAATGATTCGGCGTGACCAAGCCAACTCAGGCTGGTCGTCAGCCGGTTTGTGTAAGTCGACGGGCGCTTTATGGGATAGTCATGCCGGTGAAACGGCACCCTCCTACTGGAGACCACTACTGTAGCCAAGAGGCGGCTCAGCAGCTTGGGATTACTCGTACTGCTGTGTAATACAGTGGCTGAAATGGCACCCTATAAGGTGCACTTATTTTGACCAGAGCCCCAGAAGTAATGCACTTCGTCTGTATTTGAGTTCCGTGCAGGCGCACCGGTTATCTTTCTCTCTTTCTCTCTTCCTTCAGCTTGGTTGCATTTTAGAAAGTTGAATATAATGTAAATGTTGCTTTTTTTTTTCTTTTTTTAAACCATTACTTTTATTCAATATTTGCACCATGTAAGCACTTTTGTACATGTTCATGTTTTTTTTTTTTTATTATTTAAATGACAAAACAAGGGAAATGTGTTTGGTCTTTGAAACATCATTGTTGTTCCCTTCGCAAAACTTTTAATGTATGCAGTTTTTGTAATAAAAAAAAAGCTATTAACAATACATATCATCTGTCATTCTGCCCGTAGCTTGCCCGAGAGGTGTTTCCTAACTCATGTGTTTGGCTTGACAATAACCATATTAGAATGTGACCAAAATGTAATGGTGTAAGGGGGATGAATGATGAAAATAGGAAGGCTGAACCTCATGCCTCTTGTTATGCAAGCCCCAGTATTTATATGGCAAGCCATTTTAATGTCTAATTCAAAAAACGTAATAGTAACTATTTTAAAGTGACTAGTACTTATTATTTAGTTACTATTCCATTAATTACTAATATCTATTTCAGTTTTACCAGTTACTATTCATTGGATACTAGTACTAATATGGCAAGCCGTTTTAACATTTGATCCAACAAACGTACTAGTAATTATTTAGAAGTTAATAGAACTTATTACTATTAAAACTATTTCAGTTTTACTAGTAGGTTATAATTGAAAAAGATACTAATAGCTAATGAATAAGTACTAGTATCTATTGAATAGTTACTAGTAAAACTGAAATAGATACGAGTGACTTTTAATAGTTTATAGTCAGAAACAAATAGTAGATATCTGAAGGGCAGGTCCCCATAGAATTAAGTTGTAAAAACCTGGAATTTGTTGCAAGTAACAATTGAATAGATACTAGTAACTAATGAATAAGTACTAGTATCTAATGAATAGCTACTAGTAAAACTGGAATAGACACTAGAGAATAAGTACTAGTCACTTTAAAATAGTAACTAGTAAGTCTTGAGGAATAAATGTTAAAACGGCTTGCCATACAATCTGAGCCATTGAGAACCAATGAATTATGGTCTGTGAGCAAGTTCAGCTCCTCTGATGGGCTAACGTATCCATAGGGCCAAGAAATCTAATTTTAATGTTTTGTCGGGTGTGGTGGCCGTGCGATCTAAGCCGTTGTCTCAGTTTTACTGCTGTAACATCGATTAGAATCCGGACCACTGTTTCTTCAGCAAAATAATCGTCCACCACTTTCCTGTCCCCCAAAATCTTTTTAGATTAACTTTTTGTTTGTTTAAAAAGATGGACGACATCCAGACAAACTGTCTATTTACATCCGTGAGGTGGATACCACAGGGGAACAATTTCCATAACTTACTCCACGGTTTCTTCCATCCCCATTGTTCCAATGATTTAACTACCAATCACTAATTGGCCTCAGTGGACTAGTCGGATTTAGCCAGAAGCTGGAGCAGTGTTGTCTGGTATTTAACGTTGCGTAAAGCCGATGAATGATATCACGGTCAGACGAAGCAAATCTGGGCGGCGTTACAGAAACGCCCGAAATTTGATCCCACACTTGTCAAGGTAAGGATATTCAGCTCAAGATGATCGTACACACTGAACTCTCCATACATTTCTCCTGCCCCTTTAAATAATTGGGAAAGAATTCCCACAAAATTTCAAACATCACGTTCTACTGTTTGGTATATATGCTGTACCAAGATACGGCACCCCCACCTGTCAGTACAACCTCCACTAACTGGCATCCCTGCGCAGTGACTGTAGGGTAGTTCGTATTTATATCCACGGTCAACCATAGAATAACAACCATATTGTTATTCTATATTGTCTACATATTCCTTGTTACAATATTTCAAAATGTTTTTTATTGAACATATCAGACAGGAAGTACAGGAATGTGTTCAAAAGAATATACTCGTTTTTTCAGGCATTTTATGCTCTACTGGAGAGGAGAGAAATAAAATATTCTGATGCAAAGATTTTGTAGAATGTAAGATAACCGCCTGCTTGTATGATTGGCTGTGTGTTGTGAAGTAAACCCAGTCGCGCAGGCAGTGATATTGGTTTCATAAAATCTTTTAGCGAAGCCGTTCGCACCGCTTCGCACCCATGTCCATCTTGTTTCCGGGTAACGAGGAGCCGGAGCTGCGGTGCGGGAGATATGTAAAAAAAAAAACTGCTGAAAAAGAAGACAAGCGTGATGGGTAGCTAGAGAAATCTAAGATTTTGAGTTATTTGACAATACTAGCTAAATGTAATTCATCTCTAAACTATCGTAGTAGTTTTTGTATCTTCTGAGCTAGCTGACTGGTTTGCTGGGTAGCTGACGTACCAGGCGTAACGCTTTGCACCCAGTTGGCTTCAGTGAAAACACATTAGAGAATGTGTTGACGTTTGATTTCCTAATATCTAATTCATTAGGACCCTGGCTAATGTCTAAGCCACACAAACCTAGCTAGATTTGACAGTGGTGCTAATTCACTAGCTGCATTTTAGTGTAGTAGGCTGTATGTGTTCACACTGAGCCTCAAATTATTAATTACTGTATGCATGTAGTTTGATATTGAGGGACACCTTTGATATTGTTTGCAAATTATTATTTGGGGGGACCAATTTACCTGCTTCTAACTTTAAGGAGGACTTGCTCCCCCCCTGCTCCTATGCCCTTGAATGAATTCTAATTATTACAAGTATATAATTATATTTTGTGGACCACTTTCCTTTAAATCAATACGAAGATTGAGCCTGAATTTCATTTATTAACACTGAAAAAGAGAAAGTGGAAAATAAATGTTGTAAAGGCACATAGCCATCACTCATGCATGACCCCAGTAAGTGCAATATAACTGGGTGCTGTGCCACGTTAGATGGAAAAAGAGAGATGGTGAGGTGATGGAGGGAGAAATTATAGATATTGTCAAGGCAGATCAGTGGAAACTTATGGGACGTCTTCTTACCAATGAGGAGGTGCGCCATCGGAGTGCCCCAAGGGTCCATACTTGGGCCCCTGTTATTCAATCTTTATATCAATTACTTCCGTGTGTCCAGGAGTGGAGATCCAGAAGTACGTTGTTGATACAGTCATCTACACCCATGGAAAGAGTGGAGAGCAGGTGGCTGTCAAGTCAACAGCAGTCATGGAGAATGTTTTTGACTGGTTCAACAACTCCTGTCTCACACTGAACAAATGCAGCAAACCTTTTTCATTTGAGGCAAAGAAATGGATCACATCCATTCAGATTGTCTTTTTATTGAAAACATCACATAGCCATCATCACTCATGCATGACCTCATTTAGTGCAGTAAAACTGGGTGATGTGCCATGTTAGATTTTATAGTGTGCTTAAGTGTATTATACACATGTATCAGGTCTGCCTAAGTGCATTAAATTATATGTGTAGTTTATTACAATTATCCTTAATGTTTGCTGTATTGAATGTGTTTGTGTATATGTTTAAATGTCTACATGCCCATCTGCGGGGGGATTACTGATGTAAATTAGCTATTAGCTAAATCAGGTGCAACACATCACTTCTCATCTGTGAGATTTAAGTTCAGCTGTGCATTGTCCCGGTTTGAAATAAATGCAAATAAAATATGGAAAGAGTGTCTTGTTACACTAAGATTGGATTAGGTGTACTTCTCATGTTTCTACCAGAGATCTCAGCAATAAGAAAATTGGAAATATATTGTGGGACTAATTAGGATGTCTGTACATGTTATTTGTTTTTAGTTTGTAACTCTGAATTGTTGAAATAGGACTGAAGTATCCTGTTCATGAAGTGTGGCCATATAGCCTATGAACTGATTATGACACAGATGTCAGTTTTGAATACCTTTTTCAGGAAAGTGGTGGAGGGTCTACCATTACTGATGTGAAAGCAAGCTTACATTTTTGTTGATGGTTATTGCTTCTAACAGGACAATATGACAGGAGAAAAATAGCATATCTTTTTGATGTACCGACCACCAGCGCCTGTCACTAGTTTATGCTTTAATATCTGGCCCATTAGTGAATAGGGTAAAATTCAGGATGATGCCCGTGAGTCTGGAACAACGTGTGCCACCTGGGCCCTACACTGCTCAACAACAACGCTCCCCAACCTGCTGTTTAGCTCAAGCTGCAGGAGCGTGTGATGTGAGGGGGTGGAGTCAGCCCGCCAGTTCCTATGGGGACCGGGCTGAAAAAGGAAAGCCTTCTGAGAGCAGACCTAGCTACTGGTTCCGACAACGTGAAAGTAAATGCTCGTCTCCTTTCTCCTGTCGGTGGATGTATGCCAGTCTAGCTCCTCTCCGCTCAGAAACTGATGATCTTGCATTTGCCGCCTTGATATCTAAACGAAATAGGTGAGTAAGGCTTTACCAAAATCGAGTTATCAAGTGCAACATGCCATTACATACACAGTCTTTAGGTTGATGATTATTTTTTTTGTAAACATGCAACTTTCTTTTATTTCAAATGCATACATATATACTTTTTCGTTTTGCGATAATATTTGTTATTGTACTATTTAATCGAACGTGTTTATAGATATAATGAAGGATTTGTAGTGAAATACTTTGATTTCAATTATATTGCCTTCGCAGAACGCACATTTTATTTTGCTATTTATTTACCTTAGAAGACCTTTATTCACTTTGCATTGCAAATGTTTTCGTTACGCAATCAAACTGTCCTAAGGGAGGTGTAATGTTTCCACAAGCTAATAAATTAATCTTTGACTAACTACAATTAGATGTTGTGTTTAGGGTACGTTTCGGGCCTCTATTCCTACAAGCTATTCGATCGTTTTTTCACACTTTTCGCTATTATTATAAAAAACACATTTCTTGTTAAATATAGGTTATAGATGTTATTTATTTTTTTATTATATATGTCATATTCTACTTGCTGGACAGAAGAAACACGTGTCTTTAGACCGATCCTTTCTTTTAGGTTTTTAACGACCTCTCCAACATAGTTTTTTTTTTTATACCTGTTTACGAATCTGATAAAATCAATTATAATACCCAGCTGTAGACGCTAGTCACTTTTTCCCGACTGATGTTTTTATCTTGCCTAATCTTTTAAATTGGTAATGTCTGCGCCGAATGCGTTGCAATTTAGAATGTAATTTCGTGAATTTAGAGACAGACATGGAGAATAACTTTGGCCAGTCTGAAAATGAATGTTAGCCTGATCCTTTTAAGTAAGGAATGTACAGATAAATACAAACATGTATTAGGAAGAAAACATTTTTTTCTTCTTTTATAATGCTTTTACACACAAACATTTCAGATCTCAAGATCAATACTGTTTCTTGGACTAAAACGAGTGAACCATTCTATTGGACTTGATGATGACCCCTGAATAATCCACCTCCAACCTGAATCATCAAGCAGTTTAATATGACTGTTAGTTCAGGAGAGTACTGGCACCATCAATGTCCCCTGTGTTTTAGCCAGATAATTAAACATTTCAATAAAAATCTGAAGTTATAGTAGCGCACTGGGCTATAAATGCACCTGCCCAGCAAGTCCGTCCCTGAGTGTGTACACTATAAGGAAAATACATAAAAACAAATATTTTATTACTCTCTTCAGATTCAGAACATCCTGCACACTTTTCATATTGGTTGGTTTTTCAGATCTCAAGAGCATTTTAGGTTCCTCAGACGACAAGTGTGAAGCTTCTGGTTGATGCCCTGCCCTTCGGGACGCCCTTCAATGACCATGGAGAAGTATGAGAAGATAGCAAAGATTGGGGAGGGGTCTTACGGCGTTGTCTTCAAGTGCAGAAACAGAGACACGGGGCAGATTGTTGCCATCAAGAAGTTTGTTGAGTCAGAAGATGATCCCATCATTAAGAAGATCGCTCTCCGAGAGATTAGAATGCTGAAGGTAAAAACTGTCCACCCTTGAGGCATATAAATGTTTTCCTTCTCTTGTCTCTGTCTCCTGTGTGAGTGTGTGTGTGGGTCCCAAGGTTATCAGCATTTTCCTTGCTCTTAGAGTCTGAGAGTTGTGGTAAAAAAAAAATTGTTGGCAATGTCTTCCACATAGTGGCCTTTGTAGCTGTGACCTTTGTAGCTGTCAAATTGTTGAAATTAGAGATGAAAGCTGGCAGATAGCCAAGTGGTTAGCGCATTGGGTCAGTAACCAAAAGGTTGCTGGATCAAATCCCAGAGCTGACAGTGTTGAACCCAAATCCTGGTACCCCAAAGTGGTGGCTTCCACTGCAGCTTTCCAATGTGGATGGCTTTGGATGCTGGCACAAGTCACATTGCGGGAAGGACCTTAAGGACTAGAATAAATTAATCTTTTCTCTAACAGGCTCTTTCTCACAGACACACACAAATACACACACTTCCTTTGTGCACACGTAACGGAGTTAAGAACGTACCATGACCTCACAGGGCAAGCTGTTAGGGAGGAAGCTATACTGTCGGCTTAAGGTAGGAACGTTCAGGAATCTGCTGCCCCACAACACTTACTCTTGGTTTTACAGTTATGTTAGCCAATTGGAAATGACAGGTTATAGGTGTTGGTCTATGTTATAAGTTTTGACTCATAGGTTAAGGTTTAGGCAGGAACCAGAAAACACCTGGTTACAACCTTCACCGTGACTGACTTTTCAGAATGTGCTCCTCAGTGTCTGGGATTCTCCAGAACATTCAGCATGCTGTGTGGACAGTGTGGGTGAATGAAGTCCCGCTGGCCTTTCTCTTCCCAGGCTGGCTGTACCCCTGTGATACGGCATCGAACGAGGGGGAGGGGGTTCTGTCAGTGGCCCTCAGTTTATTTCTTTGTTCTTGGTTACTGCTCCCATTTTAACGGCTTTCTGTTGAATGCAGAGAGAGAACCCTGGGGCCCCGACATTAACATACAGGGTTTTAACTCCGCTTTTAAGGAAATGTTTAGGTCTAATTAAAGGCTTATTTTCAAACAGCCAGATGCAGCTCTTCCAGAATGAGTATTAATTTCACTGTAAATCAGGTCAAAAGTCTTCAGCCACAGAACCCAGTACTACGTACCCATGATGATGGCGACGATGAAGAATAGTAGAGTAAGGTTTGCAGAGTAAGATAGTGTTTAGTGTTATCTGGGATCTTTGGGACAACCCTAACCCTGACCTTAACCCTAACCCTGATCGTAATTCTTACCCAAACTCAAAAGGCTCATGTCAAAGTTGTGACGTCCCAGGGATTCCTTCATAGAGGGCTGACAATAGAGGGTTGGCACAGGAGTGTTTATGTGCCTTGAGGCAGTTTCTGTTAGATATAGGATCACTTGTTTTGTTGTTGTGACATCCTTTGACCTGATGGGAGACATTTGGCCAACTTCTACGGTCATTCCCCCTACAGCTTCCTGTGGTAGTCAGCAGTCGCCATGGCGTCATAACCAACAGCCTCTGGTCTCCATGGAAACGGACAGGTTGTCATGGTTGACCATGACGTGTTAATCACCCTTTCTCTTACCGTAATCTCTCTGTGTTTGATAAGATGTGTGGGAGCTTGTCGGCCTCTCTTGACAAAGCAAATACATCCATCTATTTATTGGCTATACAGTCATCTCACTGTGTTTCGGATGTGGACACAGCACTGTGGAATACTTACACAGACACAACTGTTCTATTACATCTATACCTGGATCCATACAACAGCTCTAGTATATCTATATCTGGATCCACACAACAGCTCTAGTATATCTAGATCCATACAACAGCTCTAGCTCATGTATAACTAGATCCATACAACAGCTCTAGTATATCTATATCTGGATCTATACAACATTTCACAAGTGTTTGTCGTTCGTATGGTGTAGCAGAGATGCTTTGGGAGACAGAATGTGTTTTTAATATTTGCCGTGTGCGTCTATTGTCTGAGCAGCAGCTGAAGCACTCCAACCTTGTGAACCTGATTGAGGTGTTCAGGAGAAAACGGAAGCTACACCTGGTGTTTGAGTACTGTGACCACACTGTTCTCCACGAACTGGACAAGTACCCTAGAGGGTGAGCCTTTCTCTCACACGCACACTTTCTTTCCATGTGGGGACCTGAGACCTAACCCTGACCCAGAAATCCATGTTCCCAATTCCCTGGCCCATCCCTTACCCTAACCTTAACCTCAAAAACCTAACAATTATGCCTAAACTAAACCTAGTCTAAACCTATGTGTAATGCCTAAATCTAAAAGTAACCCCAATTCTAACACTATGCCCAATTATCAGTGTCCCCTAAGTAGGAAAGCATATTGTCCCTACTAAGTACCTGTCAAAAAACATTGTGGTGACAGATGTTTCAGGTCTTACAATCTTTGATATGTGGAGACCTGATGTCCCTGTTATACAAACAGGCATGGATCACACACACACACCATGATGTTTTCTAGGTTGTGTATCTGTGTGTCCTGCACTGATAGCCCCAGTGTTTGGCTGTTACCACAGAGACTGACCTGCTCACTGCGGAATGTTTATATTGATGCACTCCCAGAATGCTGTGTTAGCATGCAGAAGGAGGCGGAGCTGTAAGAACACACAAACAAAACACAGGTCAAAACACATGCACAGGTCAAAACACACACACACACAAACAGGTCAAAATACACACACAAAGTTCATAACACAAGAACACAGACATAAAAAAAGAGTTTGTAGTTGTCTGGTTCCTGGCTTGTTACCTTCCTGGCTGGTTGCCTGGTCATGGGTGGTGAAGGGTGACATTAGGGAGGGCATCTGGTCAGTGTTCCAAATGACACCCTATATCATACGTAGTGCATTTCTTTTGATCAGAGCCCCTATTGGTTGCTGTGGCTGAAAGTCGTGCTCTAAATAAGGAACAGGCTGTGGTTTGGCGCCTGGCCATTGTTAATATTGGCCAGTTGTAAGGCTTGATTTAGCTATTACTATGGCAACACTGATAGATGGGCACTGAAACAACACCCCCTGCCCCCCCCCCCTGTACCACTGTTTAAAATAGAGAGACTGTTCAGCTTCACCTCCACACCTTTAAAATAGTAGAGACAGTACTGTTCAGCTACACCTCCCCACCTGTACAATAGTAGAGACAGTACTGTTCAGGTACACCTACCCACCTGTAAAATAGTAGAGACAGTACTGTTCAGGTACATCTCCCCCATCTTTAAAATAGTAGAGACAGTACTGTTCAGGTACATCTCCCCCATCTTTAAAATAGAGACAGTACTGTTCAGCTACACCTCCCCACCTGTAAAATAGTAGAGACAGTACTGTTCAGCTACACCTCCCCACCTGTAAAATAGTAGAGACAGTACTGTTCAGCTACACCTCCCCACCTGTAAAATAATAGAGACAGTACTGTTCAGGTACACCTCCCCACCTGTAAAATAGTAGAGACAGTACTGTTCAGCTACACCTCCCCACCTGTCAGTTAGACACAATGTGGGGATGTGGAGTGGGAAGCCAAGACCATGAACATAAATTCTACCTAAACAGCGTTGCAGTAGAGCAATCAAACTGTTAGAAAAAACATTGCATATTCATCCACAACACAAGTGACTGTAAACAGTTACCTGAGAGACAATAACAACTTCAAACTCAAAATCCCAAACAGAATTTGATTCAAATTACTCCAGTTATAGAACTCTTTGTCTGCTAATTGTGAAGGTCAGGGTCGGCTCACCAACAAAGAACACTTGATCCTTGTGACTGGCCCAAAATTAAAAAACCACATTGACTATATACAGACTCAGTTAGGATGACCTTTCTATGAAGGGGTGCCTGTGGGAAGACAAAATAAAGTGGAAACGGATCTGCACTTCATAACCTTCAGACGCATTTAAGATCACATTAGATATGCATATTTCCCACGGATCAAATAGGCCCACAAACAATTTGAAAAGAAATCAAACCTTGATGAATTCCCATATGTGTTAGGCAAAATAACCACAGCAGCAAGATTTGAAAAGTTGTCATTGTCTTTGCATATTGTTACATTGTACACAGCTAATAATATAACATTGCTGTAACATTGTGTGTGTGTGTGGGGGCCCTAAGCGACTGCCTATGTTGCTTACGCCTAGGACCGGCCCTGTGTGTGTGAAAGAGAGAATTAGGGAAGTGAGGGGGAATCCCTAAAATTCTAATTTAATTACATTCTATCAGTAATTAGTTTGTTGGCTTTCAGTGTTCCGGAGCACCTGGTGAAGAGCATCACCTGGCAAACACTCCAGGCCGTCAACTTCTGCCACAAACAAAATGTAAGTTCTGTCCTATAATGGGGACGCTTTGTAGAACCACTCTGGGTTCCAGGTAAACCTTTTTTCAGTTCCATGAATAACTCTTTCCAGAGAATTCTGGAATTTTTTAACCCAGAGGGCTTTTACCCGGAACCCAAATGGGTTTTTCCAGAAGGTTCTCTCAGATGGGAAACCTTTTTTACAGAGGGAGCACCTTCCAAACCCAGTCAATGCTTAGCCCTTTACCTTCCCTGCTAATAGATCAACTAGTGCAGGGAAAATCATTTCTTATAGCTTTCCACACTCATTACCTATCTCCTCCCCCACCACCTCCGCCTGCTATCCTCCCTTCTCTCCCTCTCTCCCTCCCTCCCTCCGCACCCCTGGCCCCACCCACTACACCGCGGGTTTTACTAGCATTCCTGTCTCCTGGCTGACCTGCCGTTAATGTTTAACCGAGACACAGCAAACACCAGAGGGCCCTCGTAACAGTCCAACTGCTTAGCCAAAGTTCGGCTATGTGGTATATTCATTAGTGCGCACTGTGGCAAAATGTTTTGCGACAGAGCGACCAAACCAAGCAGTTTAGATTTGACAAATTCTGTCAGTTCCCTCAGCTTGCTTCTCAGAGCAGATTGCGTGTCTTCTCTAGCCTGTTACCAGATCTGTTTGCTTTGCAACATCCTAACAGTGTGACAGTGATCGTAGGAGTTGGAAACACAGTACACAGATCAGGAACCAGGCTTTTTCTCCCACATACCTAGATCAGCAACCTCACAGTAAGCTATGTGAATTAGCTGTGATTGAATGAATGGTGCCTCTGTCTGACCCTGCAAAGTCACTGACTTCATTGATAACTGTGAGTTTCTATCCATGTTGTGTTCCTAGTGCATCCACAGGGACGTGAAGCCAGAGAACATTCTCATCACTAAACAGCAGGTCATCAAGCTCTGTGACTTTGGGTTTGCCAGGATACTCAGTAAGTCATCTTGGGGCTTCACCATTTGGTGTCAAAGTACTGTCTTTGGTTTTCTGTTTCTTTTTTATTCTTTGAACTGAAAATTGTCTGTTGGTTTGGAATTAATGTTCCTTTAGTGCTGTTACCACATGGCGGACGTTTGTAAACCATTCCATCTTTCCGCCATAAACTCTACTTTATAATAGAGAGGTGGACCTACTCACGGCAGGTCTTGAGACCTCTTGAAACACTGAAGATGGCTGTGTGTACCAGTTTTAACCGTTAAAGTATGTTCCTCCTCAACAGATGTTAAACAACGTTTCTTGTTGCCCGTGCTGTGAATGCAGAAGCCATTTGCCGACAACGGTCATCTTCAAGAGTACAATATTTGGTTTTAAGCTTCAAAGACTTCCTAAATGTCTTTTCCTCTTCCCGTTGTGTTTGCCTAAAGCCGGACCATGTGACTACTACACAGACTACGTGGCTACGCGGTGGTACCGCGCCCCAGAGCTCCTGGTGGGGGATACTCAGTACGGACCCCCTGTCGATGTCTGGGCCGTGGGGTGCGTGTTTGCCGAGCTGCTCTCCGGTATCCCCCTGTGGCCCGGCAAGTCCGACATGGACCAGCTCTACCTGATCAGGAAGACTCTGGGTAGGTGGGATCCACGAGTGTAGCTTGTTTCCCAAAGGGCACTGGTTTTTGCATCCTATTTCATTTGTAGTGCACTGCTGGCTGTGCTTACTAGCCTAATACTTCAGTCATTTGCAATTGATGATCTCTAAGGAAAGTGAACTCACTTGTATTTTCCTGTTTGTTAGATTTTAGGGCAGTCTTGAGGAGGGTAGTCTTGACAGCTGCGTGATTTGAGTGACCAGTGTCAGTGTAAGTGCTGTTTCTTTGAGATTGGAGAGATCA
>JACXGI010017938.1:0-13840 GCA_016801175.1 Esox masquinongy
GGTCCTTCTGTCCTCAATATGAGATAACAACAACCACTCATTGCACTGACCATGAGAACAGTAGTCGAGCCAGAGCAAGAGTGCAGTTCATCACTCTCTCTTATCAATTAAATGTGGAAAAATCAAAGTAGTAGACATTCTGTCTACTCTTCATCAGGTTAATGTGAAATACCAACATTTTATGAAAATATCCCTACAACAGTGCCAAAGCTACCAGTTCCTGGTTTAAGGACCATGGTATCCCTGTTCTTAATTGGCCAGCAAACTCGCCTGACCTTAACCTTATAGAAAATATATGGGGTATTGTGAAAAGAAAGATGCGATACGCCAGACCCAACAATGCAGAAGAGCTGAAGGCCACTATCAGAGCAACCTGGGCTCTCATAACACCTGAGCAGTGCCACAGACTGATCGACTCCATGCCACGCAGCATTGCTGCAGTAATTCAGGCAAAAGGAGCCCCAACTAAATATTGAGTGCTGTACATGCTCATACTTTTCATGTTCATACTTTTCAGTTGGCCAACATTTCTAAAAATCCTTTTTTTGTATTGGTCTTAAGTAATATTCTAATTTTTGGAGATACTGAATATGGGATTTTCATTAGTTGTCAGTTTTAATCATCACAATTAAATGAAATAAACATTTGAAATATATCAGTCTGTGTGTAATGAATGAATAGAATATCCAAGTTTCACATTTTGAATGGAATTACTGAAATAAATCAACTTTTTGATGATATTCTAATTATATGACCAGCACCTGTATACTCTGCATTGACCGACAAGACCCTGAAGAAAAATGTCAAAGACATCATCACCCTGTCTGATGATGATGTGAGAGTGGCAGAGGAGGTCCTCCAGGTGCTTAAACCCCTCAAAACGGTTACATCTCTGCTGAGCACTGAAACTTCACCATCTGTGTCAATGATCCTGCCGCTGAAAACAAGGATTCTACAATCCATGGCTCCAAGTGTGGAAGACAGCACCATCACTCGAGATGTCAAGACTGCCATTAGAGAGGACCTGCAGCCCAGATACACTTCACCCCCTAATCTACAGGACTACCTTCACAGATCTACTGCCCTGGATCCAAGGTTCAAGTCCCTGTCTCACATGGACCCTGCCCTACGCCAGAGGACATACAGTGACCTCACCACTGAGATTGTGAGCAGTCTGGGCACTGAAGACTGTGATGAGGTAAAGAAAAAGAATATTATTTAAAAATGATAAATTTAAATCTAAATAATTTTTTTATTTTCAGTAATAATGGCTTTTATTAAATGTTATTGACGCATTTTTCATGTCTATGAAACATGAAAATAAATAATAGGTTTAATTAATCAACTAATTTTTTTCTGCAGGGTCAAGCTGCAGAGCCAACAGGAGCAAACTTGGACACATCTCCTCCACAAAAGAAGTCGGCGATGGCAGAGCTTTTTGGAGAGACCTTTGCCAGCAAAGACATGGACAGCGTGACTCCTGCTGACATCATCAAAGAGGAGGTGGCATCCTACCTGGCAGCAAGCGGCATTACAGTGGATGGTGATCCACTGACATGGTGGAAAAGCAATGAGTGTAAATACCCTCATATTGCCAAGATGGCAAGATGCGCCTTCTTATGTTGCACTTTAAGTTGTTTTTTATTAATGGTGGTCATTGGTCCATGTTTAAAGGAAGGAGATATGCCTTTTTATGTTGCACTTTAAGTTGTTTTTCATTAATTATGTTAAAAAGAAGATATTATGCCTTGTGCACTTTAAGTTGATTTTATATATTTTAATTTAATAATTTAAAAGTGTTAATGAACAAAAAGACAAAACTTATGTTTATTTGTCGTCTTTTTTTTTTTGCTGATCTAACAAATGATCCGATCCATGACTCTGATCGGAGAAACAATCCGAACCGTGAGTTTTTTGATCGGTTGCACTCCTATTGTATGTGTATGCAATTTTGTATGTGTATGCAATGTTGTTTGTGTATATAATGTTGTATGTGCATGCCATTTTGCATCTGTATGTAGTGTTTGCAGGGCCACTATTCTCAGCTTCATGGGACATTTTTTAGAATTCCTGGACAAACATATTCTAGACAAAGATATCTCTGAAAAAAATTTGTAGAACTTCAAGAACTTTAAAAATAATATTATTAATGATATGGAGGGGCCTCAAAAATTACTACATGAGGGGGCTAACGTTGCCTATCGCAGTGCCTAGCCACATCCCCTGACATGCCCCTGACCACACCCACCACCTAAGGCCCTTTTTGATCCAGAATAAACCCTTACTGGGGTAAGAAAAATCTTCTGACTGTAAAAATTCCAAACAGTTTGTGACAACTGCGCCCTCTGCTGCCTCTCCTCCCCCTGCAGCAGGCGGACTCCAGCGTTCGACGTCACCGGCCTTCTGACACCACCGCCCATCTCAATTATGCATTTCACCTGTGTCTTGTTTAGCGCCCCTGGTTCTCATCCTCATTATTCCCCCCAGTATATATGTTCCCTCTGCTTCCCCTGTCTTTGTGTGTTATTGTCCCTTTGTTTAAGAGCATGGTTACGCTTCGCTATTGTCATTCTACATATTAAACCCAATAGACGCACCGCTTCGTTCTCCTGCTCCTTCTTTCACACGAAGACGTGACACAGTTTCAGGAAATATACTTGGTAATAAAACAGATTAAAAGTATGCCAATTTTTGAAAGTTTAGAAATTGTAATGCAATCAAAAATGAAAGCATTTAAATATTCTGTTGCACATTTACATTCGAAGTGTAGCAACCTTCCTTTTCTAAAATGCTTGTCTGTTTGTCATGAATGTTAACAAAATAAAGAGGAAGGAACTGACATTTCTACATCTGTTTCATGATGAGCTTTGTTTTTTTAATTACACAGTTGTTCAATTGAGGCTAAAGTTTCATTTTTTTTTTAGTTTCATGATGAGCTTTGTTTTTTTAATTGTTATACCAAGACTAGTCTCGTGAGGCCACACTTCCAATGTCATCTGGCCTCCTCGGTGGTCTAGAAACTTTCTATTGGATGTTAGTTTTCATTAAACCTCCACTCACAGGCTTGTTGAAGGCGTGTTTTCACTGTTTCTTCAAACTGGATAGAACACATTTCCTGAAAGTTTTTAGTTCCTACCTAGGTTGCAACATATCAGAGAGGAAGCCAATATGGAGGAAAAACTTTATTCTGTTTTGGAAGAACTGTGCTCTGTTCATGAGATCTAGTCAATAAAGCTAATACAACTGTGTAGTCTGGTTGCTATAATAACGATTTACGTTTGTTTCTCAAAGACTGATATGGTTCACTACAAACGCGACATACATCTACAGATTTCGATGGAGTTTTATTTGGCAATTTTGCCACAAGCCAAGAGACAAGCCAGGCCTGGTTTAACTACTTTATTAGGTCATCTAATGAGTATTTTTATTTTATTATATAAGTATTTTTATTAGTTAATTTAATATATTTTTTTTAATATATTTTTTATTAGTTCATCTGATGTTTCTTATGTTGGTATTGGCAAAACAGTTAACAAAAGGCGGGTAGAAGTGACTGGTGAGGCAGGGAGGAGGCTTGATTTATGGACCAAGGTTAGATACGTTGTAACCAGTAGACATGTTTTGGGTAATTACCATTTATAACACAAGAACAGACTAGCATTATAATGATATTGCAATGCCATATTGTCGATCTCCCACTTTCTAGCGTGTTCAGGGTCAGTTCTACAGCAGTGTGACTTACACCAAGAGGAGAATCTGTGTCTTGAATGGGTCATCAGTGGACACATCCTGTATTTATGTTGGTCATAATGAAGCAACATCATCCCTGCGATTTAGTTCATCTCGAGAATCAGATCTGGTATAAGAACGGACAACCTGTTAATTAAAGAGAAAACTTCTTTAACTAGTTTAGTGAAGCAGACAGTAACTCCTGTTGTGTTGAAGGCCATGAAAACCTCCAATCTCCTGCAGTGTGTGAGTGGGGGAAAATGGTTTTTATCCTGAGAAACAAATCCTTGAAATGTCAAATATATTGGTGCCGTTATGTTGCAGATGAATTAGGACGTCATATGAAGAGACTGCAGTAATGTACACCTACTTCTACAATAAACACAACCTATTAGATAGTGTGACCCACATATACTTTATAAATGTAAAAGCTTTTCTTTTTAGACATGTTGGTCTGTTTGTGGTGAATGTTGATGTCGTAAACAGGAAGGAACTGACAGTTCATCTGCTGTTTCTACTTTGACTCCATATTATAAATATCAACACAGATCTTGCGGTTCCAGTCAGTTTCCATTCACTGACAGTAAGTTAATTTAACAAGACCTCACCCTTCACTTCTCTCTGTAAGTATGCTTGTTAATTTGTATTTTGGTTATTTAATTATATACTTAATCAATTGTGGGTTAAGTTTCCTTTCTCTTTCCATTATTACATTCAGCTGTATTTTAATTGTCACACGATGGTCATTATGTGTAATGGATCTCAGAGTAGGAGGGCTGATCTATAGTAGATTCCCAGAGGACCTCAAATATCCCATCTGTCTGGATCCCCATAATGTAGATATGTCTTGTAATAAAATAACATCTAACCAGGCCTTCTGTTAGGGGATGATGGATGGGTCCGAACCCAAGAGTCACATGATCATTCCCGGTTCTAGGCAACAATATTGACCTTTTTATATTATTTATTGAACCTTACTTTTACCACAAGTTAATACTTGTGAATGTGTCAGCAAATTTACGGTACATCAGATATGATCAGTAAGCAGTAGCGTCGTTAAGCCTGGGCGTCCGTGGCTATAGCCCCGGATCTCAAATTTACCAAAAGAAAAATATATATATATATATTAAAAAAAATTGCCCCTGGTCTATTCATCTATAATTCCGATCGCGCATTATGACAATGTAGACGTGTAGGAAATGGAACATGGAAATGTTCCTCATGTACATGCAAAACCCTGTACTTTCTGTCCGGGGGGGGGTGGGAGGGGGGCTGAACCCCAAATGTATTGTCATCCTAGCGGCACCTCTGTCAGTAAGTGATTGCTGTTTTTGCTTATGATGAAGATGATGATGGGAATGGTGATGATTGTTTTGTTGTGTCCTTCAAATTATTTTACCATCACTCAGCATGTCAGATTTAAAAGACAGATGCCAACTGACATGCAACACATCACACATTAAAAACATACAGAATGCATACAGAGTTCTCAGACCACCATATCTACAATACAATATCAGCCTGGTTAGTTTTCATTGCTGTGGTCCTGAACTCCATCTATAATTTACACTTCAATGTATCAGGTGTATTTATTCACCAGTTATATAGTGAGTTGTTTATGTTTCTGAGACTACAGGGACTGAGATAAAATAATGGACTTGCGATCAACAGGAAGTGTGTTGGTGGTTTTCCTCTGGTCTTTGACAGGTATGTTCTGTTTCCTAATTTAATTATATTAAATGCCTGTAATTCTACACTGCTTGATGATCTCTTACAGCAGTTTCCATCAAATTCTCATGATATTAGTCAACAACAACATGCATTTTTCTCCTGCAATATAAATGTGTTTTTCGTTGTATTCTAGCGACTCCTTGTGGCCTCTTTATATTATGTATGGATATAATTAAGTCATTATGACATTGAATCACAGTACCTGACTCTGATAAATAGATGTAGAATAATAATCATCTTTTTCATAATTTTTCTAAAAACATTTTTTTTTTTTACTAGTATCTGGTGGGTCAAAAAACATAGCATTAGATACCTTAATAAATATTGAATGCTGAATGATTTAGAAAAGTATAACATTTGAAAATGACATTTGATCTGGAAAAGTATACATAGCTTTGGCATTTTTGCTTGGCCGATACTTGAATCAAACATACCATGAAGACTCAGTCAATATGCAAAATCAATGATTTAAAAACTTTGAAAAAAGAAACACTGTAGACGAATGGTTTAGAAACTCTGGCCTAGATGGACAGAACAGGAAGAAATGAAAAATTCAACAATTCATTTGGTTTCAAGCTTCCTTTTCCTCATTAGTCTGGTGAATTTGTCTTTACACAAGTTTATTTCCACGAAAAAGTATTGCCATTGAATTAAATACATCTACAGTTCTAAAACATTAATTTTACAAAAAGCAACTAAAACCTATGAATGGTTCAGGTCAAGAACATACATATATAGTTATATGTGAGACCAATACATTAAACATATTACCAGATTTTGATTAGCAAAACGTAGGATATTTCTTGTTATATCCACAGACTAAACCCTAAGTGATGCTCATCAGTGGTTTTCATTCACACAAAACACATCAACCATCAGAAGGGGTTAGCTGCAGTCTAATATAGGGACATGTTGTTGAATGGAAAGCAAATTAAAAGTTGTTTATTTTAATTATTAAATGACCACAAGTTGATAAGACAGTACCAAAGCCATTATGGTTCTTAGGTCACTTCAACTACAAAGAACTTTAAAAACCGAATAGGAATTAAAAAGCAAAAGTTCAAATCAGCTTTGGCAAAGAGGAAAACCTGCCTCTTATTTATGACACTCCTCATCCTCCCCCCCTTCCGCAGATCCCTTCTTTGCCCATCACCCCTCCCCATCCATCAGGATCCCAGACCCCCCTTGACTGTCCATGAGAAACCCAGACCCTCCTTGACAAGCTCCTCCCATGAGAAAACATTTAAAAAATCATCCATCACCTATTAAACATACTGCTCCGGAAAAAATGAATAGAGCACTGCACCTTTTTCTTTCTTTTCCAAAAAAGTCGAAAAGGAAAGTTTTGACTGAGGAACAGAAGGGTTAAAATTAAGAGACCACTGCACCTTTTTCTTTCCTTTACAAAAAAGTTGAAAAGGAAGGTTTTGACTGAGGAACAGAAGGGTTAAAATTAAGAGACCACTGCAAATTGCACCCTTCTGTTCCTCACTCAAAACTTTCCTTTTCAACTTTTTTGGAAAGGAAAGAAAAAGGTGCAGTGGTCTCTTATTTTTTTCTGGAGCTATATACAGTTAGGTCCAGAAATAATTGGACACTGACACAAGTTTTGTTATTTTGTCTGTTTACCAATATATATTCAACTTACAGTTAAATAATGAATATGGGCAGTACAGTCTCTCAGCTTTAATTTGAGGGCATTCACATCCAAATTGGAGGAAGGGTTTAGGAATTACTGCTCTTAATATGTAGCCCCCTCTTTTTCAAGGGACCAAAAGTAATTTGACAAATGACTCAAAACCTGTTACGTGGACAGGTGTGGGCAATTCCTTTGTTGTTTCTTCATCAATTAAATAGGTAAAAGCTCTGGATTTGATTCCAGGTGTGGCCTTCGCATTTGGAAACTGTTGCTATAAACCCACAACGTGCGGTCACAATACAAGTGAAACAGGCCGTCCTTAGGCTGCAAAAAAAAACATCAGAGAGATAGCAGGAGCATTAGGAGTGGCCAAATCAACAGTTTGGTACATTCTAAGAAGTAGAGAACACACTGGTGAGCTCAGCAACACAAAAAGGCCTGGATGTCCATGGAAGACAACAATGGGGGATGATCGTAGGATCCTTTCCATGGTATTGAAAAACACTTTCACAACATCCAGCCATGTGAAGAACATTCTCCAGGAGGTAGGCATATCATTATCCAAGTCTACAATAAACAGAAGACTTCTCAAGAGCAAATACAGAGGGTTCACCACAAGGTGCAAACCATTCATAAGCCTCAAGAATAGAAAGGCCAGATTAGACTTTGCCAAAAAATATATATAAAAGCCAGCCCAGTTCTGGAACAGCATCTTTGGACAGAAGAAACTAAAACAAAAGTATGGAGGAGGCTTGGAACGGCTCATAATCCAAAGTATACCACATCATCTGTAAAACACGGTGGAGGCAGTGTGATGGCATGGGCATGCATGGCTTCCAATGGCACTGGGTCACTTGTGATATTATTGTTGATAAGACAGAAGACAGAAGCAGCAGAATGACAAAATGCTGCTTCTTTTTGCTGAAGACAAAAAATTAAGGGCATAAAGACCCACAAACAAACAACTGGAGACAGCTGGCATAGCATCACAGAGGTGGAAACCCAGCATTTGGTGATATTCATGCGTTGCAGACTTTAAGCAGTCATTGACTGCAAAGGATTCTCGACCAAGTATTAAACATGAACATTTTATTTATGATTGTGTTAATTTGTCCAATTACATTTGATCCCCTGAAATAAGACAACTGTGTATGAAAATGTTTGCAATTCCTAAACATTTCATCCAATATTTTTGATCAACCCTTTGAATTAAAGCTGAAAGTCTGCACTTCAATTGCATCTCGGTTGTTTCATTTCAAATCCATTGTAGTGCTGCACAGAGCTAAAACTATGTTTCCAAATATTTCCAGACCTAACTGAACATAAAACACTTTTTATTGCTCAAAGTAAACAGGGCCACCTCATAAAACCCACCCCTCCCGAAAAGACACCTGTGAACTCTAGACATGAACACTTTTAACCCTTGACATGGTCATTAAAATATGAATCCCATAACTTCTTTGACCATGGTCACACACCTCCCAAAGGTCAAAGGTCAACAAATGAAGCTTTAAATCAGACAATGTTTACAAAAATGTGTGATAAACAATATACTCCTCTCTCTTCTGTGTACTTCAATAGATTAGATTCAACTTTGTTGTCATTGAACAAGTACAAGTACAGTACAATGAAATGCAGTTTGCATCTAACCAGAAGTTCAAATAGAAGAGGGCAGAAAATGTACAAGTATTTACAAGTATTAAGTATAATGTATGTTACAAGTGGGATGTATAGGTGTGCAATGAAGGCAAATCCAGTACAAATGGCAACTCTAAATGTGCAATCGAGGCGAATTGAAGGTTCATGTGCAACTGAAATGCAGGGATAGCAGCAATGAGGTTCCTATGGTAGACACGTACATGTAACAACTGAAAACATCCTTATCAGACTTTGATGGCATTCCTCAGAGGAATGCCATCGATGAGGACTGGGGCTTGGCTGCAGCTTTTAGACTTTCTGTAATCCACAATGAGCTCCTTGGGTTTCTTTGCATTGAGGGCCAGGTTGCTGTCAGTGCATCATGCCACCAGACACTTGACCTCCTCCCTGTAGGCTGACTCGTCATTGTCACTGATCAGACCTACCACCGTGGTGTCGTCTGTGAACTTGATGATGGTGTTGGAACTGTGTACAGGAACACAGTCGTGGGTGAAGAGGGAGTACAGGAGAGGGCTCAGCACACAGCCTTGTGGAGCACCAGTGTTCAGGATCAGGATGGAGGGGGCTCAGCACACAGCCTTGTGGAACACCAGTGTTCAGGATCAGGGTGGAGGAGGTGAGGTTGTCTAACCTGACAGACTGGGGTCTGTTGGTTAGGAAGTCCAAAGTCCAGTTGCAGAGAGAGGGCCTGATCCCCAGGTCATGGAGTTTGTTGACCAGACTAGAGGGGATGACCGTGTTGAATGCTGATGTTGGTTTTGTGCAGGTGGGTCTGGGCAGAGTTACCCATCAGGGTCACGTCAAGATGTGCCATGCTAATAGACTCCTACCCAAAAAGACTGAGTGCCGTAATAAAATCAAAAGGTGCTTCAACAAAGTATTAGTTTAAGGGTGTGCACACTTATGCAACCAGGTTATTGTGAGTTTTTAATTTTCAAAGACTTCAGTTTGTTTTTCAATTGAATTGTTCACGTTATAGATCACATTAAAGGTGGAAAAAGTTCTGACATGAATTATCTTTGCCTAATTCTTTTACATCGCAAGAACCTGGCATTTTAACAGGGGTGTGTAGACTTTTTATATCCACTGTATTTCCATGTTCCAACCATGTACATTAAAATGGTGGCGTCATGTAAACTGAGGAAAAGGAAGAGAGGAACTGGAGTCTAAATGTTAAGTTTGTCAACGTTTTCGTTTGTGCTGCTATCATTTTATAGATATTAAAGAATATTTAATAGGTCATTCTGAGGTCACTCAGTGCCCCAACATCCTCCCAAATCAACCAAGATAGTCTCGTTTGTTTGTGCGTCGTTTGCGCCGGTTTGTGTCGTTAAAAATTTTGTTTGTGCTGCTTCTGTATTTTATATATTAGACATTTAATTATTGGTGATGACGTCAAACAGCCCCCCAACATGCTCCAAATTGAGTCAAAATAGGCACATTCGTTTGTGCTGGTTTGTGCCGATAAAGGTTTTGTTTGTACTGATCCAGCCTTTTAGATATTAGACATTTAATTTTAGGTGTCACCAGCCCCCCAACCCACTCCAAACTGCCTCAAAATAGGCTCAATCGTTTGTGCTCCTTTTGTGCCGATTAAGGTTTGTATGTTCTTCTACAGTTTTTGGTATATAACCTATACATTCATACTGGATAGCGCACTGGCTTTACACTCTTTCCATTATAGCTCTGTTATTACTTCAAACCAGCACAAACGAAGCACGAACAAACAAGACTTTAATGGGTGAATCTGGAGGATTTGGGAGGCTGAGTGACCTAGGAATTATCTGTAAAATATTCTTTTGGACTATCTAAAAAATGACAGCAGCACAACTGGAGAAGAAGCGATGAAAGGTATTTTACCTGCGTAAGTCCCCCATCCAGTGCAAAACTATGGCAAATGGGCTTAATCGTTCGTGCTGGTTTGTGCGGTCAAATTTTTTGTTTGTGCTGCTATCATTTTTTAGATATTAAATAATATGTTAGTGGTCAAATTCACTCAAAATAGGCTCAATCATTTGTGCTCCTTTTGTGCCGATTAAGGTTTGTTTTTGAGACTGCTTTCTTACCGACAGTGACAGAGCTATAGTGGAAAGAGAGTATTTGGTATATAGTCTACATTCCTACTTTAGTTCATGGCATTATTCTTTCCACTAGCCCTATAGCTCTGCTATAGCTCTGTCATTATCCGTAAGAAAGACAGTTGCAAAAACAAAACCTTTACTGACCCAAACGGAGCACAAACGATTGAGCCTATTTTGGGTGAATTTGACCTATAACATATTCTTTAATATCTAAAAAATTAAAGCAGCACAAACATTTTAACGGCACAAACCAGCACAAACGATTAAGCGTATTTGCCATGGTTTTGCGTTGGGTGGGGAACATTTTTACGCAGGTAAAATACCATCGTTTGTGCCCCATTTGTGCTGCTGTCATTTTTTTTAGATATTAGTCCTAAAGAATATTTTATAGATCATTCCGAGGTCACTCAGCCCTCCAGCATGCTATAGATTGACTCAAAATATGCTCAATCATTTGTGTTCCGTTTGTGCCAGTTAAAATATCGTTTTTGCGACTTTCTTACCAAAATATTTGAAGGCGTAATGACAGAGCTATAATGGAAAGAGAGTAAAGCCAATGCGCTATCCAGTAGAATAGTAGGTTATGTACCAAAAACTGTACCATCACAAACGACTGAGCCTATTTTGAGTCAATCTGGAGCAGGTTGGGCGGCAGGCACAAACAAAACTTTCAACAGCACAAACGAAGCACAAACAAACAAGACGATTTCGGGTGAATTTGAAGCATGTCGGGGGGGCTGAGTGATCTCAGAATGATCAGTGAAATTATTTTTTAATGACTAAAAAATGATAGCAGCCCAAACAAAAATTTGAACAGGCCAAACCAGCACAAACGGACCATAAATGATTGAGGCTATTCTAATCAAAGGTCTAATATTAAAAACACGATGCAGCACAAAAAAAACCATTTAACGGCACACCGAAGCACAAACGAATAAGCCTATTTTGACTCATTTCGGAGCATGTTGGGGGCTTAGTGACGCCATCACCAATAATTAAATGCCTAATATATAAAATACCAAAGAAGCACAAACGAAACTTTTAATGGCACAAACCGGCGCAACCAAAGCACAAACAAATAAGTCTATTTTGGTTGATCTTGGAGGATGTTGGGGCACTGAGTGACCTCAGAATGATCTATAAAATATTATTAAATATCTATAAAATGATTGCAGCACAAACAAAAATTTTAACAGCAAAAACCAGCACAAATGGAGCACAAAGGAATGAGCCTCTTTTGCCCAGGTTTTGCATTGGGTGGGGGGCCAACTTCTTGCAGGTGATGTGTTGACATCATTGAAAATTCTGTCACGTGTTTAAATGCAATGTCCGCCATCTCAGTTTCTTTTTACATCCCAAATGTAACATGGCCATCCTTGTCAATGTCGTCATATCATGGTACTGACAATCAAAACACCCACCCCTTCAACAATCTACAGAATTGCACTTTCAAAACACCCACCCCTTCAACAACCTATAGGATAGCACTTTCAAAAAGCCCACCCCTACAACAACCTATAGGATAGCACTTTCAAAACACCCACCCGTTCAACAATATATAGGATAGCAATTTCAAAACACCCACCCCTTCAACAACCTAAAGGATAGCACTTTCAAAACACCCACCCCTTCAACAACCTATAGGATAGCACTTTCAAAATGCCCTCTAGTTTCAAAAACATGTATCAGAATTCCATTGAAACACCCATCCAATACTCCAGTAGACCAACCAGGGAAGCTGCTACCTATTTTTACTTGGTTTCATTCTAACTCCATTGTGTTGTCTGACTGTGTTTCAGTGGTACTGGGTCAGGATGACTGGGATGTGACCTACTACCCTCAGAGTATCTGTGTCTTGAAGGGGTCAACAGTGGAGCTGAGCTGCACCTACAAGTATCCAAGTTATCATAAAGTCACAACAAACTTCTGGTTCACTAAAGTATATCCTACTGAGAATTATGTGAATGTGAGTGATGATCCAGACTACAGAGGTCGAGTGATGTATCGTAGTGATGAGAAGAACATCCACACCCTGATGATCACAGACCTGAGAGAGAGTGACTCAGCTGAGTACAAGTTCAGATTTATGACAGATCGGCGTGGAGGGAGATATAGTGGAAATCCTGGAGTCACTCTGACTGTCACAGGTGATAAGTCACAACTTGGATCAACTCTATTTGGTTCTGGAAAACTATCTTTGTATTTATAATGCCTGGATTAAAAGGGTTTGTTGTGTCTATTGGTGTGTCATTAATTAATGTTTTTACAGTGATGTAGTATTAGGTGGAGGAGACTAGTGGATATACACTACCCTGATATAGAACACCACCTGTTATTAACACAGAGGTTTATGTATTTAATCATTTTAGGTCTTCAGGTGGAGGTGAGTCCTAAAGGATGGTCAAACTGGAATCAAAAGACACCGACCTGTAGAACCACCTGTCCTCTGACTGGTAACCCCACCTACATCTGGTACAAGAACGGACAACAGATAGATGAGAGCTCCTCCCGCCAGTACAAAGGCCCAGTCCACAGTAACTATGAAGACAGTTACTCCTGTTCTGTTAAAGGTCATGAGGATCTCCACTCTCCTACAGTGTGTGAGTGTTTATTTAATACTGTAACACTGAGTCAGATTCAGGAGAGTCAGATAGAGGAGAGTCAGATACAGGGGAGGGAGGTACAGGGGAGTCAAATACAGGGGAGTCAGATACAGGAGAGTCAGATACAGGGGAGTCAGATACAGGAGAGTCAGATACAGAGGAGGGAGGTACAGGGGAGTCAGATACAGGGGAGTCAAGTAATTTAATAACCAGGGAAGCAACACTGATCAAAAACAAAAACTCAGATGAAAACAAAGTGACAAGGTAACTAAACAAGGTGACACACATCAGGACAGGTAAGATCACTACAACTAGACAACAGATAAACACAAAGCCAAAACTACAAACAATCCTGCTCATTGTCCGGACAAAGGAACACATTAAATAGACCTGATGGG
>JACXGI010017939.1:0-13848 GCA_016801175.1 Esox masquinongy
GTGCAAGGCATCATGACATCTGGAGAATACCAAGGCATTGTGGAGCGCAATGTTGAGCTCAGGGTCAGAAAGCCGGGTCTCTGTCAAGGGCCTTGGGTCTCCTAACAGGAAAATGACCCTAAACACACTTCAAAAAGCACAAAGCTTTCACAACAAAAAGCACAAAGCGTTCACAACAAAAACCTGGAATGATTTGCAGTGACCAGCAATGGGTCCAGATGTAAATCCAATTGATAACCTGGGAAAGATCTGACAACAGCAGATGGGAGGCACCGTTTACATCTGGGAGAACTGGACCAGCTTGTACAAGAAGAGTTGGTCAAACTTCAGGTACTTACGAGCAGGAATCTCATTAAGCGCTATAAGAAGCACTTGATTTAAGTCATTTTAGGCCAAAGGCTGTGCTGCCAAATGACTAAAATGTGAAATGTATTGAGTCTTGGTTGTCAATGCCATTTGTTTTTATTTTCTGATTTAAACGGATATATTTGGGTCTGTAATATTAGCAGTGAAATAAAAAATGTTCGGAACCAAATACTTGTGCAGATACTTCTGGCCGAGAATGTATGAGCCAAAAGTGTTTTAATGTGCGTATTAAAAAAGGTTTCCATAGTCTACTCTTGATTTTAAGTTTTTTATTTGTTTCCATCTTAACGCATACTAACTTTTATCAAGTTATGTTGTCTTCTCTCCGACGTTTCATGATTATACTCAAGGATCACCCGCCAAGCCCAGGATATGGAGTCAAACTAGGCTAACTCAATTTCAGCAAATAATTCTAAATTTCTATTGCCTAATACGTCTAATTATAAACTTAAAGGTATTTTTATTTGAATTATAAAGAAAAAGATATACAATGTTTTTTGAAAATGCACAATATTTACATAACTTAGTGCTCTTTCGTTATGACTTAGTATTTATCGATAAGGTGAAAACATACTGCGGCTATATCAGCATATTGAAAATAAAACAAAGCCTAACCTACAGAAATTAGTATTTAAAAAACGCAGCATACTTTTTACAAATAACAACTATATATTCTTAGACTTACCTGAACTAGTTGTGAGCCAGTTTTAGACAATGGGTGATTCTTCAACATTGAATAAAATTCCGCCTCATTCTGTCAGAAGGCTAGTCCCATGTGTCGCTCTCAAAGCAGGCTATGACTGATCATCCAGACGTAGTACCGGACCAGGCAATACTGTAGCTTGAGCGCTAGACGCGGACCGAGTCTAGCGTCATCAGGGGTGGATTCATTAATCGCACACCAAAACGTGTTAACCAAACGGAAAACGTTTAGAAGTGGAGGGTTCCGTAGCCTAACGTTTCAAATGAACCTTCCAGTTAGGTGGGGCCATACCGTTTTGAACCTAAATGGAAAATAGCCCAATGTTACAACATTTTAAATGGTTCCTCACACTGCAAACAGTCTACTTGGACCAGACGAACTTGAAATCCAAAATGCTATTAAAAACTTCAACTTAATAAGGCATTTGAGCGTGTTTGTAATCTAATCGAAAAATAACTTTGATAAAGGCAGACTTTGATGAGAACAAATTAAGAACGGCTTTAAACCCTATAACCGAGTACTGTACAAAAAACTTAGAGATGAGCAATGGCAGATCTTTGATCAAACAAAAAAGAAACCCCTGCTTTAAAATATTTAACAGATTAATCCACCATCATACACAACCCCAAGTAATTTAAAACAAAAAAGACGGATCAATAAAATATTTTCTACAGAGAATCCGTTTTAAGATGTACATACTTTGCACTGAGCACACGTGGAAAAGAATAGGCTGCAGGGCATTTTACTATAAATTGGTAGACAGAAGATGAAGAAACAGATAGTCATGAACAGAGAGAAAAGCAAGTTAAAAAGAAAAAAGACAGCCAGACAACTATCCACCCCTTTTTTTGAACAGTAGATGTTGAAAAGACTCGGACCGTTACAAGCACAAATCCGGCAGCATTTGGATTTACGCTGGACGTTAGCAAACAGTAGATGCCGCACTCCGCCGCACTTCGCTCCGGGGGCTACATTTATTTTGCTCCCAAAACCACTGAAGAAAGAGGAACCGGAAGCGACCATTTTCTGCAAACGTTTTGAACCCAAATCGGGCAAAATCAAAACATCATAATGTGAAATAACTGATGTATTATTTTTTCATGCATTGTTTGGACACTGTTTCGCGAAAACACCCGATTTTTCAGTTAATCTTTCCTCCGAAGTAATCTTCAGACATGGTAAGTGGAAGATTATCTCATCATTTTCTGCATCTCCTACACACCGCATTGTCCATCTTCACAAAGCGGGATGAAACGTTCATGTTTACAGTAGGCTGCATTATTCTACATCGCAAAACTTAATGATAGTCGTAAATTCCTTTCTTAATGATTTTACGTTCGACACCTAGATCTATATTAATTAATATATTCATTCATGTATTTTGTTACATGATATGTTAGTTTGTATTAGACAGATTCGGCCAAATATACAAAATAAGACCTTAAATACTTGAGTATTCCTTTTAAAAAATAAATGATTCGTTTCTTGCGTTTTCAACAGTGAACATTTTATTTTTTGGCAACTTAAGTTTACAATTCTATTTTAAAAAATAAAGATCAATACCATGTACAAAACTATTAATAACTCGGAGCTAGTAGGATATCTTGGATTTACCTATCCTGACCAAAATAACTACAGTCAAACGCTTCTAGGGCCATCAATGACTTTTCGACAATTGTGTTTTGTGCTTATTTTGCTAGGTTAGTATAACAGAACACAGTTTTATTTTTCACCCGGGAGCAAATAAATACTCAGGGTCAGAACAACAGATGTTTCACCTATCCGAGTCTGGGATTGCTCTAACAGCCTGGCAAACCTGCCGCTCCAAATTCTACCCTTAACCAACTTGTTTTTTTCTCTCGCCTTACGACATAGATGTGATTTAAATCTGTCCACTCTAGAACAGTCAAGCATCTCTTCTTATCTGTTTGTTCTTTGATAGAGCTGGGAATTGCATGGACTCTCAGGATAGGTTATGTCAATACTAAGGTTCTGATACATATGTATTGCGATTGCCACTATTTTTTTACAATTACATAGTTGTTGGGATTTGATACTGTAGGTTTATTGCAATTCGTTATTCCACACATCGCTCACCATGTCTGCTGCACAGGGACAAGACAGAAAAATAGTTCAGATCAGCTGTGGATCGATGTAAAAGTGCTGAAAACAAATTGATTCAATTTTTAAAAATATGGAGTTCATAAATTAAATCAATTGGGTTTTGTTATGATACAGCACAATTTATTTCCAAACAGATTCAATATTTAGTCTAAAATGTAACTCAATACTTTCCCACCTGGAAGAGGCAGTAAAGTCCAGATCTGAATCTTATACAAAGCTTTTGAAGAGCGCTAAACCAGCAGTTGGTGGAGGACATCCCTCATATCTTCACTAATTTGACGAGTCTGCGGCTGAAAAGTTGACTTAATTGCCATTAGAAAGATCGGCAAAGTCATTGATGGTGACAAGAAGCATCTCTTGGCAGTTAACTTGGCTAAAGGTTGTACTTCCGAGTAGTAGGTCCAGGGTGTCATTTTTGTTTTTCTGAATTCAAAAACATATTTTAACAATGTTAAAAATCCATGTCAGGTATAACTCTCTTCACGAAAACACAGACATATGTTGGTTCTTTGAAACGGGCGTTTATTGCTTTGCTATTCTGTCCTTAATGCATCCACGTCACGCCGTGAGAACTATATGTGAATGAACATAGTAAGCACGTCAAATTAATTATATACATTACCGAAGAAAATAAAATACAGATTGCGCTTAGCGCGAATATAAATAAAGCTTCACATGTAAGATAAAATACCTCGTTGGCTGCTTGTTTACTTTAGTTCGGAACTTTAGTTCCGAAAGAAACAAAAAACACAATGGACTAACATCTTTAACTATTACATTACATTCATTTGAACCTTTACATTAAAACATTTCCTACTCATTTACTGTATGAGACTATGAATGAGGTATAAATTTACTATGAATTTTGCATTAATTATGCATCATAAACAGCACATATTTAACAGCACTTACACTCCCACCAAATCACTCATTAACTTAAAATGTGGGATTTATTTTACCAAGAATTATGAAAGGAATCAATAAAATGTTTTAGTCTGAATAGATGTGACCTTATTTGTGTGATTTTAGTTAGCCTCTAGTAAGGTAACTACCTTGTGGATAGGCCTTTCAAGGTAAACTGATCTAGTGTGTGGTTTTCCCTTATCAAGTGTACTGTCACTGATTTGTAGCTTCAAGCTTCTACAACCCTGGCAAGCTTCCACTCGTTTCTTGGTGAGCTGTCATCTTGTAGAACCACAATGTCAGCTACTTGTGAGTTGCGTGATGTTCTTTGCCATTTCTGGCGTTGTTGTAGGTTTAGCAGGTATTCCTGTTTCCATCTTCGCCAGAATTCATTGGCTAGTAACTGCACTCTTTTCCACCTTTTACATAGATAAAGGTCTTCTTTGCAGAACTGTCCAAGCGGGGGCAGAATGATTGATGATTTCATGGTTAGTATGTGGTTGGGAGTGAGAGGTTCTGGACCGGTAGGATCATTAAGGTGTTCAACACTTAGTGGCCTGCCGTTGATTATAGCCATTGTTTCGTAAAGGAATGTCCTCAAAGTTGTGGTGTCGAGTCTGCTTGCGGACTTGTCGAGCATGGTAGTCAGAATACTCCGAATTGTTCAAATTTGGCGCTCCCAAACTCCACCCACATGACTTGCTGATGGGACGTTCATTACAAATTCACAACCTATTGCTCGTTGACGTTCTTGATCCATTCCCTTGAGCAACTCAGAAAACACTCTCTTAGCACCCATGAAATTTGTTCCCTGGTCGCATCTCAATTGGCGTACAGGACCTCTGATAGCTACAAATGTTCGAAGTGCATTTATGAAGGCGTCTGTTGTCAAGTCGTCCAGCGTCTCAATATGCACTGCTCTGGAACAAAAGCAGGTAAACAACAATCCATATCGTTTTAATTCCTTTCTTCCTTCCTTCACGGTGAAGGGGCCGAAACAGTCAAGACCACAGTAAGTAAAAGGAGGGGATGTCTCTGTTATCTCTTCTGGCAGATCCGCCATTTGTTGAATTTCTGTAGTTCTTCTGTATCTCCTACATTGTACACACTTGTAAATGTGTGAGGAGACTACATTTCCACATCCCAAGATCCATATTCCGTTTGCACGCAACTCGTTCATAGTCATGCCTTTTCCTTGGTGATAAACACGCTCATGATGATGTTTGACGAGCAGGGCTGACACGAGATTTTTTCGGGAGTATTGCAGGATGTTTTACGTCATGATGCATGGCTGATTGGGATAGCCGTCCTCCCACCCTGAGAAAATTTTTCTTGTCCAAGAAGGCATTTAACTGGTGCAACTTGTTGCGCTTGTTCAGAGTAGGTACTTTCTGAGATTTGATTTTGTGTATGTCTTCAGCGAAGGCTTCTTCTTGCACCAGCTTGATAATGAAGATTTCCGCTTCTCTTCTTTCTTCAAGACTGGTTGCTTCGTTCATTCTTGATTGAAGTCTCTTGAATTCTCTGACAAATCTCTGGAGCCTGGTGACGGCTCTCACTGCTCTGGACCAGGCAGAAAACTTAATGAAGTAGTTTGCCATTGAATTTAGTTCTTTTTATCCTGACTGTGTGGACGTGGGTTTTGCGAAGCTCGGGATCAGTCGCTTCTACTTCTCCCACCATTTGCTCTTCAGGTGGAAGATTCGGCTGCCAAAGAAAGTTGGGTCCTTTCAGCCAGTTAGACTCTTTCAGCTGAACTGCACTCAGTCCTCTTGAGGCGCAGTCGGCTGGGTTATTTTCGGAACTGACATGTCGCCATTGTTCAGGATTTGTGTTTGATTTTATGCGTTGGATCCGGTTTGCTACAAAGGTGTGAAACCTCTTGGCGTCGTTGTTAACATAGCCGAGGACCACCTTCGAGTCTGTCCAGTAACGCTCTTGCAGATTTTCGATCTCAAGCTCCCTTTTGATGAAGTCACCATTTCGGACTGAAGTCACAGCTGATGACAATTCAAGTCCTAGGATAGTTGTTTGTTTGGTAGGGGCTACTCTTGCCTTCCCCATGACATGTGAGCAACTTATCTGTCCTGTTTCACTTATAGCTCGAAGATATGAGCATGCACCATATCCATTGAGACTTGCGTCTGAAAAGTTGTGAAGCTCATATCGCCTAACCTTGCCAAAGCTTGATGGAAGGTAGCTTCTTGGAATCTTTAGGGCTGCGAGGTGAGGCAAATCCTTGAGCCATGAGTCCCATTGTGGCAAAATGTGCTCTGGAAGATCTTCGTCCCAGCCTACTTTGTCTCTGCATAAAGTCTGAAGGATCTGTTTGCCGACTAATATGAAAGGAGCCACAAACCCCAGTGGATCATAGACTGAGGCAACAGTAGAAAGAACCCCTCTCCTTGTCAGTGGATTTTCCTTAACTACAACCCGGAATTGGAATTCATCAGCTTCAACGCACCACTGAACTCCAAGTGCTCGCTCGATGTGAAGATCTCCTAGGGCCATGTCTAGATCGTTGGCTTGGGCTCATTCTGCAAGTGGTATTGCAGCAATCACTTCCTTGTCATTTGACGGAGATTAGCCGGAGATTTCCCGTTCTGCACTAGGCTCTTGATTCTTCTACCAGGTGTATGGCTTCAGCAGGTGACCACACGCTTATTAAGCCATTGTCGACGTAAAAGCTTCTCTGGATGAACTTGATAGACTCTTCGCTAAATCTTCCATGACCCTGCGATGCCAGATGCTTAAGTCCGAAGTTGGAGCAGCCAGGGGATGAAGCTGCCCCAAACAGGTGCACCCTCATTCTGTACACTGACGGGTTGGAGTCCTGATCACCTTTGTCCCACCAGAGAAACCTTAGGTAGTCTTGATGTTTCTTTGCAACATGAAACTGGTGGAACATCTTCTCAATGTCACACATTATGGCAACTGGACCTTTTCTAAATGGACATAACACTCCAACTAATGTGTTAGTTAAGTCTGGCCCGGTCAGGAGATGATCATTTAGGGAAGTTTCTTGGTAGCGTGCAGAACAGTAGAAAACCACACGGTTCTTCCCAGGTTTGTGGGGGTGGTAAACTCCGTGGTGTGGAATGTACCATGCTGGTCGGTTATTGAGGTCAGGCTGTGGGACTTTCTCAGCATCTCCTCGGGTTATGTCATTCATGAAATAGACATAATCCTCGTAGTACTGCTTATTTCTCCTCAGTCGTCGCTCTAATGAGGTGAGCCTATGAACTGCACATTGTCTATTGTCTGGTAGATTAGGTTTGTCTGTCTTGAAAGGAAGCGGGAGCTCATAATGGCCGTCTTCCTTCTGCCTTCTTTTGCTTTAAGCAAGAGGAGAATGTCTTCCTGAGAAACTGGGTTATCATCTGTAGTGTGATCTGTGAAGTCAGATTCAAGGACCTTGATTATGTCTGCTGAGTTGATCTCTTTAACTGGAGTTTTGCAGACAAAGTGTACTTCTTTCTTCAGCTCAACGGATGGTTTCATGGCAGGTGTCTCTTGTCGCACTATGATTCTTTGATTGGTTCCTATTGCGTCGCCATAGTCACTTGCTGGACTCGAACAGCCGACAATGCTCAAGCCGAGATCAGTTCTCTGTGCATATGGAAGATTTTCTTCACCACAAAGGATTTCCTTTGGAAGAAGGGCTTGATGACAATTATAGCCTATCAGCAGACCTACTTCACAGTCCAGTGGTGGTGGGATCTTGTCCTCCAATGGCTTCAGATGAGGCCATTTTTGAGCTGTTTCAGCGGTTGGAATGTGCGACCTGTCAGCAGGAATAAACTCTCGTGTGAAAAGTGGTGGCAATGGGATCCTTTTCTTTAAGTTGTATCCTCTCACTTGTAGACTCGTCAGTTTCCGGCGTGGTATAACTGTCGACCTTGAAGACATTGTGGATAGACGCAAACTGACATTCTCTTTATTTGTGTTGAGCTCTTGGGCCACTTCGTCTAGGATGAAGTTTGTATCGCTCTGCGTGTCTAAGAGCGCGTAGACTAGAACTTCTTGATCCGGCTGTTTTATGGACGAAACCCAGACTGGTATGATTGAGGACATTTGTGTGTTTGGGCCTTCTTGTACGACTCTGTTGGTAGTTGCTGTTGCAGCTATTTCTTTGGTATCTGTTCCGTCCTTTGAGTTGTCTCCCTTTGGGGGTGTTGACCTTTGATTTTGCTTGAATTTGTCGTCATGCAAACATGTCGGATGTCTCTTCTGACATATTTTACATGTGCTTTTGTTATCACACATTTTTGCGTGATGACCAGTCTTCAAACATCCAAAGCAAAGTTTTTCTGCTTGCACAAACTTAACACGATCTTGAACCGTCTTTTCAATGAACTTCCTGCACTTAGCGAGGACGTGTCCTGTTCTTTTGCAGAAGACGCATGATGAGATGTTGCTCTGTGTTGTGTTTGTGGACAGTGTCTTTGCTTGAATGGTTTCACTTCGCAGTTGCTTTGGTTTCTCACTTTCTATACTCTTAAGAGCTTGTATTGAGGAAATAGGATCACAAGTGAGATCGGCTTCCTTTGATAGAAAGTCTACAAACACTTTGAATGGAGGGTACCCAGAAGTTGCTTGTCTGGCTTCCATGGCTTTGCGGTTCCAACTGGATACCAGCCAATCCGGCAACTTCAGCAGAATTTTTTTTACTCTCGCTGCAGTCATTAAGAACATCCAGTGACTTAATGTGGGGCATTGCAGCTTCGCAGCTCCTGAGAAAGTCTGCAAAGTCTCTTAACTCACAACCATACTTAGAGCTTATTTTTGGCAATTCATGCAGCTTGTCTCTGAAAGACTTCCCAATTATGAATGGGTCTCCGAAACGTTTTTCCAACAGCTGCCAGACTGAGTCCAGTATGCTGCACCAGTACCTAGGAGGAAAAATCCTTCAACAGCTTTCATAGCGGCCCCCCCCCTAAGTACTTTCTTAGGTAATACAGTTTTTCATTCTTTGGAATGTTTTTCCTGTCTATTAATGTCTCAAAGGATAGGCACCAGTCTTTGAATTTCAAAGGATCTCCAGTGAATACTGCAGGCTCTGGTGTTGGGAGATGATTGGAACTTATGGCTTCTGCTAGCATGTTGACCAGATCAGAGCTATTCTGCCCGTGTGGCATGGACATTGAAGTTGGTATGGCTTGTGGCGCAAATTGCGGACATTGAGAACCAGGAGCTTGACCTTTAACTGGTAGGTGTTGAGGAATGAAGGAGGGACTTGAGGCGTTAAGAACTTGAAGTGCTCCTGCTGGTTCAACTTCATGCAGAAAGTCAGTTGGCTCAAAGTTTTCTTCGACTTGATCGTAGACCTTTATTCGACCTCTTGCAGCATTCAGCTTTATTTCTTCTAGGCGTTCAAGCTTTCTACGCTTGTCTTACATTGCCTGCTTTCTAACTAAGTTCTCAGATTCAAATTGTGCCAGTAGCTGTTTACCTTCAGCTTCTAGTCTTTGAAGCTCTGTCTCTTCCCTTTCTTGTTCATCCAACACTGCCAAAACTTCCTTGGATGCGGCAGCTTCAGCTGCAGCTTCATTGCTTTTGACTGAGTGAATGCTGGAGCGAGTAGAACCACATTTTGAATGACGAGAGGGTGACTTCGATAGAGAACCTGTTGAGTCTAGGATCGAGCCGACATCAGGCCAAGGTTCATCCTCCTCGTCTGCAGTATGCCCTTTAAGTTGTCTTTCTGCCCTTTGAATGATGAATCCTGAAAGCGATATGCACAGGTCAACTTTGCGTCGCAGACTTGGTTCAAGAGTTTGCATTCGACGCAACTCTTCATAAATGGCCTGTACATCAGAACAGGTTCCTTTTATGTTCTCAATCAGTTCATTTAATTCTTCCTCAGAGGCCGCATCACTCAATATCTCCTTGCCTATTCTTGCATGATACTTCCCTTTCTCATGGATGATTCTGTACCGACGCTGAACCCTCTTCAGCCTTTCTTCTTTAAGTTCTTTTCCTTTCTCTGTTAGTGTTCGGGTTCTTTCACTTCTTCATATCCTTTCCACTTCTTCTGTAGACTCAGGGTCTGTAGCTTCGGGTTGAGCAGGTGGTAGGGTATTTTCACGGCAGGTCTCAGTGCTCGTGTCTGACATTTTGAGATGGCTATGGTGTATGTAATTATTGAGTTGGATTTATATTAGGCTGTGTGAATTTGAGCTACAGTAAACCTAAATGTGGCTTACTAGGAAGGTTAAAAGCAATATTAATTCCTTAACTGTGTGAAGACTGAGAGAGTAGCCTATTTTTTTAAACTTCAACTTCAATATTGCATCGAGAAAACTGTATCAGAATTTAAACGTAGCTACAATTTCAAAACATATGAAAATAAGACATTACTTTGGCACAGATAAACACCTTGTACACGTTAATCAGTGAGCTTAGAAATTAATTAAATAATGTATCACTTTAAATAAGAAGTATTTTCACACCAGCAGATGTACCCTTTAAACTTCACTTAAGGTGCTCTTTAGACTTGGTTAGCATTACACTTCATTAAGCACGATATTTGAAATCAAGATTCAAACTTATGTTCTTTTCTTTCACTTTAATACTCAAACTTATTCACTCCCTTATGGAGTTAAATTCCCATTTACCTTGTAGCATGTAACAGCCAGAAACCCCAGCACATTAGATACATCCCCAAAACATGTAGGCTAGGCTCTGTAATGCAAGGTTAACAGAGCTGAGTCCTTAGTTACAATTTCCAAGTTGAACCACTTCGCACCACTTTAACTTGACTGGTAGAGCTCTTCTTGGCTTCAGCTTGAAAGGTTGCGCTTTCAACACAGTCTATTCACTGTTGCTTGCATTCGCTATGACGACAACACGTCATGGGCTTCGCTTATCTGATCTGCTGGATGAGTCGGTACTGCGGCGGCGGTCGTGTAGTCTCTCCTACCCGTGTTGAGTGGGCGAGTTCTCACTATAGCGCTCTTCACGAAAACACAGACACAGGTTGGTTCTTTGAAACAGGCGTTTATTGCTTTGCTCTTCTGTCCTTAATGCATCCACGTCACGCTGTGAGAACTATATGTGAATGAACATAGTAGGCACGTCAAATTAATTATATTCATTACCGAAGAAAAGAAAATACAGATTGCGCTTAGCGCGAATATAAATAAAGCTTCACATGTAAGATAAAATACCTCGTTGGCTGCTTGTCCTGAAAAGAGGTTCTTAAATCCTTTGAAAATCCTTTACTGTTCACCTTGGCCTTCAACGACAGAGTAACCCCAACTTAATTAGCAGAGCGACGTAACATTAGATTTCCCTTGGTCCATTAACAAATTCCGCAGCAGTGGAAACCACAACAGAGAACTTTAGTTCTGAGAGAAACAAAAAACACAATGGACCAACATCTTTAACTATTGCATTACATTCATTTGAACCTTTACATTAAAACATTTCCTATTTATTTACTGTATGAGACTATGAATATGAGGTATATATTTACTGTGAATTTTGCATTAATTATGTCATAAACAGCACATATTTAACAGCACTTACATCAGGGTTTGCAAAGGTTGAAGACCTTTTAGATAATACTATTTTATTATCTAAAGCACATTTATTCTCTGGTCATTGTTGACAGGAACAGAATGGATCTAATGTAAGCTACAACAATTTACGAGGCAAACACACATTTCACACTTTATTATCCTTGTAGGGACCCCAAACATTATTCCCTTAAGTACCCTTAACCCCCCAAAATCCTTAACCCTAATACTAACCCTCAACAATCGATCCCTGTTTATCCCGACCTAACCCCAGTTGTAACTTTTGTCATACGTGAGCTGATAGTAGCCTTTTTCCTCATGAGCCTGGCACATGTCTCCACAAGTACACCTTTTCCTTTGCTTTCAAGTGTACCTTTTCACTACCATTCCAGGGATATTTTGGTTCCCAGCAGTTTACTTAATCTTTGTTCACACACATGAATATTTTGGCTGCTCCTCTCCCCCAGGCCCAAGACAGCCATAGTGAGGTGTCGGACCTGAGCCCAGCCCCTGGTCCCATCCGCGGCCCAGGTCCCTGCCCTGTAGGAACCCTGAAGGACGGGGAGACGGGCCCTGTCTACTGTGTCTGTCGCAGACCTGACATTAACTGTTTCATGATGTAGGCTGACTGTTCCTGGTCTGTCATTATAACTTCCTGTCTGTCTCTCTGACAACATTCCTGTCTCTCTGTCTGTATCTATCTGATCTTAGCTTTGTCTCAGTCTCTCCGTTTGTCTGTCAGTATCTATCTGATGTTAGCTTTTTTCTCAGTCTGTCCATCTGTCTGTCAGTATCTACAGTGGATATAAAAAGTCTACACACCCCTGTTAAAATGCCAGGTTCTTGTGATGTAAAAGAATGAGACAAAGATAAATCATGTCAGAAGTTTTTCCACCTTTAATGTGACCTATAATGTGAACAATTCAACTGAAAAACAAACTGAAATCTTTGAGGGGGAAAAAATAAAAAACGCACAATAACCTGGTTGCATAAGTGTGCACACCCTTAAACTAATACTTTGTTGAAGCACCTTTTGATTTTATTACAGCACTCAGTCTTTTTGGATAGGAGTCTATTAGCATGGCACATCTTGACGTGGCAATATTTGCCCACTCTTCTTTGCAAAAGCGCTCCAAATCTGTCAGATTGCAAGGACATCTCCTGTGCACAGCCCTCTTCAGATTACCCCGCAGATGTTCAATCGGATTCAGGTCTGGGCTCTGGCTGGGCCATTCCAAAACGTTAATCTTCTTCTGGTGAAGCCTTGCTTTTGTGGATTTGGATGTGTGCTTTGGGTCGTTGTCGTGCTGAAAGGTGAACTTCCTCTTCAACTTCAGCTTTCTAACGGACGCCTGAAGATTTTTTCATAATTCCCTCCACCCTGACTAAGGCCCCGGTTCCAGCTGAAGAAAAACAGCCCCAAAGCATGATGCTTCCACCACCATGCTTCACTGTGGGTATGGTGTTCTTTGGGTGATGTGCAGTGTTGTTCATGCGCCAAACATACCTTTTGGAATTATGGCCAAAAAGTTCAACCTTGGTTTCATCAGACCATAACACATTTTCCCACATGCTTTTGGGAGACTTGATGTTTGTTTTTGCAAACTTCAGCCGAGCTTGGATGTTTTTCTTTGTAAGAAAAGGCTTCCGTCTTGCCACCCTACCCCATAGCCCAATCATATGAAGAATACGGGAGATTTTTGTCCCATGTAGCACACAGCCAGTACTTGCCAGAAATTCCTGCATTTCCTTTAATGTTGCTGTAGGCCTCTTGGAAGCCTCCCTGACCAGTTTTCTTCTTGTCTTTTCATCAATTTTGGAGGGACGTCCAGATCTTGGTAATGTCTCTGTTGTGCCATATTTTCTCCACTTGATGACTGTCTTCACTGTGTTTCATGGTATATCTAATGCTTTGGAAATTCTTTTGTACCCTTGTCCTGACTGATATCTTTCAACAATGAGATCCCTCTGATGCTTTGGAAGCTCTCTGCGGACCATGGCTTTTGCTCTGAGATGCAACTAAGAAAATGTCTGGAAAATCCTACTAGAACAGCTGAACTTTATTTGTGATTAATCAGAGTCACTTTAAATGATGGCAGGTGTGTAATGACTTCTATTTAACATGAGTTTGAATATGATTGGTTAATTCTGAACACAGCCACATCCCCAGTTATAAGAGGGTGTGCACACTTATGCAACCAGATTATTGTAAGGTTTTTATTTTTCATTTTT
>JACXGI010017940.1:0-13883 GCA_016801175.1 Esox masquinongy
CTCTCTCTCTCTCTCTCTCTCTCTTTTTCTTTGTCTCGTTCTCTCTTTGTCACACCTCACCCCATTTTGTTTTTAATTATGTGTGTGTGAGGCATAGTATCTAGTAAGGTGTGTTTGTGAGGTGATGTGTTAGTATGTGTGTCAGTCTAAATGTCTACTGTTGCTTCCTAGGTAAACACTTGCATACCCCAGCATGTGTACTCCAGCAGATACAAATAATTCTTCAAATTTGTCACATCTAAATGTCCAGTTAACTGTGAACAACCCTCCCTTCCTCATTTATTTGGCATTTTCAGACATTTTCAGAAACACAAATCCTTTTCCTCTCGCCCTTATATACTCCATTCAGAAACTGTAAATTGCTCGATATATGCATAATCCTTTTTTTGTTGTTTTCACATTTCCATGCCAAACAAACAAAAATAAGGTATACTAATATGGTATTGTCAATATAATAATTTTAAATCAATACTTTTTGGAGATCTTCCCAAGGACCCCCTGCGTTAGCTCTGCAGAACACCAGTGGGTCTCAGACCCCTGCTTGAATACCCATGTTTTGAAGCAATCCAGGATAAAGTGTTTCCGTGGACATAAAATTAGGCTCATGTTACTGTCCTGCAAAATGAGCCCTGAATTCCAGTATATAGCCGAAGACACAATGACACAATCCAGTTTTAAGCTCTTTTGTTAAAATGTGTACTTTATCATGTTTATATATTTGTAGAGAAACCATTCAGTCCCTATTTATTGTTCAATGTTTTACTGACGTACAAATGAAGAAATGCAAACAGTCAAATACAATGTTTAAACCTGTAAAGCCCAGGTAGAGATAGGAGGACAAGTCCAGCTGACAACTCAAATATCCTTCCAAAAGCAGTGACCCGGTTTACAGTGAGGACATTACGATTAGCAAAAATACGATTCGTTTTTAAGGACAATCAACTTTGATTTCCCAATTTGGATAGCTTAGATGTGTGTGCGCATGTGTGCGTGCGCATGTGTGCGTGCGCATGTGTGTGCGTGCGCATGTGTGCGCGTGTGTGCGTGCGTATGTGTGCGCGCGTGTGCGTGTGCGTGCGCGTGTGTGCGTGCGCGCGCGTGTGTGTGTGTGTGTTGTTATAGCAGGTTAAAATCATAGTGGTTGGTGTGGTGATCATAAAATATTTATTGTGATGTTGCGGCATCCATTATTCAGAACTACCTACTGTGATTTGATAGTATTATGCAGTTTTTCCTCTGTTTCTCCTCAAACACGTCTCTTGGCTTTATTTGAAGTTACAGCAACATAGGCCACAGGAGAAGATCAATGTTATGAGGCAGGAAGATAATTTGTGGGGTTTTAAAAAAAAAAATTTAGAATGATAAGAGAATATCCCTAGATATAAACCAGAATTATTCATATTTTGTGGAGACACGGGTCAATAATTACATTAAATCGCATTGGAAATGGTGAGAACACAATACTGTAAACGCATACATACTCTCTACTGTGCTTGGGGACGGGTTATTCATATAAATATATCAATGAAAAGACATATTATATATGTATGCCTGATTGGTTATTTATATTTAAATGCGGTTGACGAGGAGTCGTGAATGTGTAGGCCTGAACAGGAGTGTCTTTGAACTAAGTGTATTGACAAATGGTTGGTCCTCTATCAGAGAAAAAAGGCTTCTTCTCAGGATCCTGTAAATCACTGATCTCTGAATTAATCCCTTTTGATAAGGAATGATCTGAGCACTTTCTCACGATGAAACGCCCAGCCTGAAAAAAAGATAGAACTTTTAAGTTTATTTTAATTTGTCTTTGTGTATGTAAGAGGAGAGGAAAAGAGACATTACAGTTACTGTGAATTTAAGTTATTTTATGATATAATTTTAATGTTACAAATTTTATTATGGCATTATTGTAATTTGATTAATTTGTTGTTTTTATTTGTTATATTTTAAATAGCTTGTTATATAAACATTATTGGAAAATGTAACACATTTATTTGCATTAAGTGTTAGATTACTTAAAGATCATGTCATGTTTTATTAGCTATTCATCAAAAAATAATGCATTACTGTCTATCATTCATTTGATAGTGAACTAGATAAATAAAATATCTCTCCCACCTACAGACAATTTAAAAAGTTTTACATTTAAACAGCCGGGTGTTATAGACTGCTGATATCAATAAATATTTAAATGAACTTGAAATGTGTTTAAAAAAGTGTAAAAGGAACAGGCGTTTCACTGTAATGTTTTTCACCTTGTTTAGTTTTAAAAATACAGGAATTGCAGGAGAAACTAAACATTTGTAAAGAATTTTAGGGATTTCAGTTACCGCCTTTTAAAATAGCAGTGCTTATAAACATCATGATAATAATATTTAATTTAAAGAGCACATTTACCACGCACTCAGTTCACATCAGGTGAAAAAAAAAATCAAATTAACTAATATTAAATAACTACTAACAAATAACTAATCAAAACAAAATGTTTCCTTAAATATGTAATTAGTTGTTTTGAAATAAGGGAATGTACAGACAGCTATTCCACTGACATCAATAACATCAGAGTGTTCCAGTGCTACATGATCTCCTCTGATTGGCTCTGTCGTCCATGATGCTGGTTGTGGCTTGCTGGACCAGGCTGCTTGTCTGATTGGTGGGGTGCATGCTGGGAAATAGTTGCTAACATAGTCTTTTTTTTTTCTTCTACAAATCAACTGATGTGGATTATGTGATATTGGATATGTTGACTTATTTTAGACTTTAATGGTACTGTACCTCATGTATTGTTCTTCTTTAATATGGTCATCACAGTGTACTTTTTCCTGTGCAGCTGCTGCAACAAAACCCTTTTGTAGTTGCAGGTCTTTCACATCTCTTTACAGGGAGTTTGACTCTCATGCAGAACTAAAATAACATCCATTCATTTTATATTTGTCACTGTTTTGTGGGATATCTACCTAGTAATATCACTTTGATTGGACAGAAAACGTTCTTACACGCTTTGCGTTTTGGGGCGACTGTGCGACCTCCGGATTCTGGAACTTTGGCACAGAACGAGTTAAATTAAGTGTTTTTTGCGTGACCTGCTTTTTTTTTAGCCTGACCTGCTTGTTTCAGGATTCGTGGTTGCATTTATCATGGCAAGTTGTCATGATGGAACGATGTCAGTTTGTGTTGTGTATGATCTGTGTTCAGTGTGTGCAATTTTGTGCTCAGTGTGTGTAATGTAGCGTTCAGTGTGTGAAGTTTAATGTTCAGTGTACGTATTGTACCATTCAATGTGTGTAATTTATCGTTCAGTCTGTGTAGTTTAGTGTTCAGTGTGTGTAGTTTAGTTTTCAGTGTGTGTAGTTTAGTGTTCAGTGTGTGTAGTTTAGTGTTCAGTGTGAGTAGTGTAGCGTTCAGTGTGTGTAGTGTAGCGTTCAGTATGTGTAGTGTAGCGTTCAGTGTGTGTAGTTTAGTGTTCAGTGTGTGTAGTTTAGTGTTTAGTGTGTGTAGTGTAGTGTTCAGTGTGTACTTTAGTGTTCAGTGTGAGTAGTGTAGCGTTCAGTCTGTGTAGTGTAGCGTTCAGTGTGTGTAGTGTCGCGTTCAGTGCTTGTAGTGTAGCGTTCAATGTGTGTAGTTTAGTGTTAAGTGTGAGTAGTTTTGCGTTCAGTGTGTGTAGTTTAGTGTTCAGTGTGTGTAGTGTAGCGTTCAGTGTGTGTAGTTTAGTGTTTAGTGTGAGTAGTGCAGTTTTCAGTGTGTACTTTAGTGTTCAGTGTGAGTAGTGTAGCGTTCAGTGTGTGTAGTGTAGCGTTCAGTGTGTGTAGTGTCGTGTTCAGTGCTTGTAGTGTAGCGTTCAATGTGTGTAGTTTAGTGTTAAGTGTGAGTAGTTTTGCGTTCAGTGTGTGTAGTTTAGTGTTCAGTGTGTGTAGTGTAGCGTTCAGTGTGTGTAGTTTAGTGTTCAGTGTGAGTAGTGTAGCGTTCAGTGGGGGCAGACGAGATGCAGAATGACTGAGTGCTCCTGACTCAGTGTGCTGAAGGTAGACTGTGGCTGGTCTGATTGATCCAGCTAATGAGATGATGTGGTGGTGACCTGAGCTTCAATCAGGAACACAGTCAGACCTATCAGTCTGGAACACACACACTCATACACACACACACACACTCACACACATTCAGAGAAACTGATTATCCTACAGCACATACAAAGACGCACACACAGACTGATTAGTGTACAATAGGACCAGACTAATGGGAAATTATGACTAATGTAGATCTAATATGTGTCCGATGGATTGAATGCACCGTGACGTGACGTGGCTGTAACTCTAGACTGACTGACACAATGATGTGACGTGGCTGTAACTCTAGACTGACTGACACCATGATGTGACGTGGCTGTAACTCTAGACTGACTGACACCATGATGTGACGTGGCTGTAACTCTAGACTGTCTGACACAATGATGTGACGTGGCTGTAACTCTGTACTGACTGACACCATGATGTGACGTGGCTGTAACTCTATACTGACTGACACAATGATGTGACGTGGCTGTAACTCTAGACTGACTGACACCATGATGTGACGTGGCTGTAACTCTAGACTGACTGACACCATGATGTGACGTGGCTGTAACTCTAGACTGACTGACACCATGATGTGACGTGGCTGTAACTCTAGACTGACTGACACCATGATGTGACAGGGGTGTAACTCTATACTGACTGACACCGTGATGTGATGTGACTGTAACTATACTGACTGACACCATGATGTGACGTGGCTGTAACTCTAGACTGACTGATAATGTTTGGTCTTTGTCTGGTTCATGGCATACATGGGCTGATTAGCCACAGAACTGGCACCGCCCCAACTTTGGGATGTAACCCAGGCGTGGTTGGCTTAGTTGAAAACAACAGTGGTATTTCCTGTCCAAATGTGAGAAGAACATCAATACAATTGAACAATGAGCACTAATCTGTCAAATGCATTGTTAAAGGGTTAGTTAGCTAGTTTGTAAATTGTGGCCATTTTAATGAAGTGACATTAGTTGGAAAACTTTCAAACAACACATCCTTTATATAACTACAAGCGTTAACGAGCCACCTACGTCATTATAACACGAGCATTAGAGCACACGTCCCCTACCTGATTATTTTTACATGCGTGTTTGTGTTAAAATAGGCTGCACATTGATCAAACGTAGTATTGACATGATAGTGTTTTAACGTTCTGCCGAGCTCAGGCTACACGCTGCGACCGCCTGATGGAAAAAGAAACGAGGACTAACGCAGCTGTATGATCGTGAAACACAAGTTAAGGGCGATTTGGCGATTTTTGAATATTTATTAGGTCTGTGTGGATGTCGGTAACACAGTAATCGGTTCCTGGTGTTCGCTGAGGCGTTGTGGTTCATTTCTCATACCGACCCTACCGTATATGACTCCGCATGCCAGGCGGTAGAAGGGCAGCAGAGTGTTTGTTGGTTGGCTGCAGCGCTGTGCTGTTGGTGTGCGTCGTCTGTGGGTCAGTTGACCCAGTGCTGTCTGACCTTGGGTTCGGGCCTGGGTCGGCCTGATGGTGGGGACTGCGGTGCACTGGCCCGTGCGGTGATGCCTGATGGTGGGACTGCGGGCCTGGGGGGCCGGACTGCTTCGGCCGTGTGTCTAAAGAGCAGAGCGGCGTAGCCCCCCGCTCACATTAAGCTCTCCACCTTTGATGTGGTTCCCCCCTCTGCACGCTGGCCTCCCCCTGCCCTCCTCCACCCCCACTGCATATTCACCCGCTCTGCCGCTCCGATGATTTGTTAACAAGGGGGCCGCTCACTCTCCATTTCAGACAGATGCCCTGACTATTCCCGATTTCCACGGCTAGCTAGTGGCAGGGGACTGGGTGCCTGGCGGGCCTCGTGCCTGCGTGCGTGCGTGTGTTCATGTGCATGAAGGCCCCCGCGTGTCACGCTGCCTGGCGGACGTTGGCTGAGCAGGGCGTAATTATGGTGCATTGTGGGAGTCCATTATGCCAGAGTCGTGTGAGTGATCCCATTGACCTTGGTCTGACATTATAAGCTGTGTCTAATCTTTTCACTCTATATTTCTAACGCTTCCCTCCCCCCCCCCCACCTCCCTGGGCCCGTCTTTGTCCGGCTGCCTGGTTAGCATCACAATGGGCCTGCCCCTCAACCCGGCGGCGGACTCGGCCCGCTCGGCACGCCACGCTCTCTCCCTCATCGCCACGGCCAGACCGCCGGCCTTCATCACAACCATCGCCAGAGAGGTGAGACTGAGCCCTACACCCTAACCCCTACACCCTAACCCCTACACCCTACACCCTAACCCCTACACCCTAACCCCTACACCCTAACCCCTACACCCTAACCCCAACACCCTACACCCTAACTCCTACACCCTAACCCCTACACCCTATCTCCTTTATGTTTAATCATTAAGGCATTTGAGCACTTCTCTTGGATCTATTCGTTATCAGTGTCAGTCTGAACGGTTTGTTTCCTGCAGGTCCATAGACATACAGCAATGCAGGCCAACTCCCAGTCCCAGCAGAACATCCATATGACTTCCCTGGCCCGGGCCAGGACAGAGATACTGAGAGTCATAGACATCCTCATCGAGAAGATGCCTTCCGACGTGGTGGACCTGCTGGTCGAGGTGAGAGAAGGAGGCGTTTTGAATCTTTGTTTTCCTTGCCCACTCCCGTTTTAAATTCTGCCTTTTTAAATTAGTGGTAATCACCACTAATCTAAAAAGGCAGAATTCACAACGAGATAATCACAAAGAACTCCTCCTCTTCCTCCGTCTCTAGGTGATGGACATCATCATGTACTGCATCGAAGGCTCCCTGTTGAAGAAGAAGGGCCTCAGTGAGTGCTTCCCTGCCATCTGCAAGTGAGTACATTTAGGATGTATTGTGATTGTGGACCGCGCCCACGACCCCAGTGTTGCAAGCCCACTGATCGACCAGCTGAGTCACTATCTGTTCACAGCAGGACACTGTCAGTACAGAAGCATCAGGTGATGCCCTTTCTGTCAATGTATGTCCTATAAAACCACAGGTCCAGACCCTCTTCTAGGCCTACAACAGCTGGTCACGTATGCAGGGATTTACACATGTAGTTCTGTTAAAACTGATGCACACCCCCTGGGAAGTTGTCTGTTTGAGGTAAATGCCAGCCACGTTCGTTGAGTAACCCGATTAACCCAAAAAATAACCCAGCAGCTTGCGCATTAAGAGTACAACAACTTTGGAACCATTTATGCAGTTAAAATGAACATAAACGCTATTTCCTTATGCCAAAATAGTTAGTACACCCCTGTCTTTACCATCCCATGAATTAGGTAAAATTGAAATCGGGTGCAGCAAAAGAGGTCCAAGTTATAAGATCATTAGAGGGTAACCTGGCTGGGTTCAGCCTTCCGTAAAGATGAGAAAAAGGGCCTGGTTTGGTCTGTACCATATAATGCCAAAATGTATCCAAGGCCCTCACAAGACAGATTATTGATTCCCATGATTCTGTGAGGGGTTACGAAGACATTTCCAAGTCATTTGAATTAAATCATCCCACTGTCCAACAGATCATCTACAAATCCAAATTTCAGAAAATTTTGATTCCAGACCGCTGGCAATCTACATAGGACAGGTCATCCCATCATATTAAGGCCAAGAGCTGAACAAGAAATGGTCATAGAAGTCTCTAAGGGCTGAACTAGACCGGAGACTTCACATTACTGTAACGTCTATGAAGCTGCTTTAGAACTCACTTTGATCAGATGAGACCTGCCACTCTTCAAGCAATAGCAGAGCATCATTCAAAGCGAGGCTCGCTTGAAGATGAATAACTTCACGCTTCCAGTCTCTTTTAATTGTCAGCACAGGTGTTGCAGAGACGGATACACCAAAATAACTTTGTGATCCAACATGAATTCACAAACATTCTCACTAATCATGAAACTACATGGAAAATTATAAACTCCACACTGAACAAATTGAAAGGTTCGTAATTGTATTTGAAGCTTCTAATATAACAGGAAAAAGCCAGTTTAGGCAGTTGTTGGCTTAATATGTTGCTATAGACACTGTGGAAGACTGAATATTTCCTTGCTTACCTGAATAGTGTTATAAATCCATAGAATTAATGCCTTTTGTTGACATCTGCATTTTGCTAATGGACTAATCAACTCTGTTTTGTTTCGTCTTTGCTTCTGGTGAACGAAAACAGTTTAGAAACGACTGAAGTAAAGAGCATTTTCCTTGCAACTTTTCAGTTTTACCGGTTTTACTGACTTTTACTTTTTTACTGCCTCCTTTAAATTGCTGTCTTTGTAATTGCAAGCAAATGCCCAAATGAAATTATTTGTTAGCTTTGAATTATTTTTTTTAATATACTCTCAGTGGAGACATGACAGATAGAGTACATAGGTCACACACCACTGTTTAGCTGCGCCATTTTAGATCCATTGCTCATAATGGCCTTTTCGTGGTTATTAATAGCCATGTTCAAGAGCACTGAAAATGTGATGTACCACTGAATAATACATTACAACATTGAGTCATTCTTTATAATGCAAGGTGAATCTTGACTCGTCTTAAATGTCTGCTGCTATGTTGAACGCACCCACTAGCATGGCACTGTGAAGAGTGTGATGTTGTAGTAATCTCCTTTAACCATTGTATGATGGATGTGGTGCTGGAATGGGACTAACAAGGCCTGAGAGAGAGACAGAGAAACAGACAAGAGAAAGATCAAGAAAGAGAGAGGGAGCAAGAGAAAAAGGGAGGGAACAAGAGAAAGAGGGAGGGAACAAGAGAAAGGGAGGGAACCAGAGAAAGAGGGAGGGAACAAGAGAAAGGGAGGGAACCAGAGAAAGGGAGGGAGCGGGAGAAAGAGGGAGGGAACAAGAGAAAGAGGGAGGGAACAAGAGAAAGAGGGAGGGAACAAGAGAAAGAAGGAGGGAACAAGAGAAAGAAGGAGGGAACAAGAGAAAGAGGGAGGGAACAAGAGAAAGTGAGGGAGCGGGAGAAAGAGGGAGGGAACAGGAGAAAGAGGGAGGGAAAATGAGAAAGAGGGAGGGAGCAGGAGAAAGAGAGAGGGAGAACGAGAGCGCTACCACCAAGACCGGAGAGCGAAAGAGAGAGTCATTGCCCTCTAATTTACTTATAAGGTTGATGAGGGGGAAACGGTCGAGGTCTGGTTGACCCTCTGGGGTCGATCGGTGATGTGAGGGGTTAAAGGTCGGTCCACAGGTGACAGTGACTATTGGAAGATGTTTGATGAATAAGTCCGGAGCTCTTTAAGTGCGTCGTGCTTCTCCACACTGTGGCGTCCTACCCGATGAATGACCTGGTCCGCCTGTCTCTGGTGTTTCCATTACGTTTTGTAGTGTGTCACTAGTGTGTTTCTATTGTCTTCACACTGTGTGGTGTGTCTCTGTCTTTGCCTGAATGAGCAGTGTTTCTACTTGTCTCTACTGTGTTTTAGGTTCTACATGGTGGGCAACTGCGACCGGAGCCACCGCATCGCAGTGGGGGCTCGCCAGGGCTCCGTCGCCCTCTATGACGTCCGTACCGGCAAGTGCCAGGTAATCACTAATACCACACCGTAGACATATACCAGTACCGCCATTGTATGCCAGGGCACAGGGCGGTTACACACACACGAAAAGACACAGAAGGTGCAGAGGCCCGATCGATGCAGAGCTGTGCTGTGAGGGCGAGCGTAATGTGTCGTGAGAAAGATCCCCCCAGAGGCAGGATCTCCTCAGCCAGAGGTCCTGTGAGTCAGGGAAGAAAGTGGTCCTGGAGACTGGTGATCCTGGAGACTGGTGATCTTGGAGACTGGTGATCCTGGAAACTAGTGATCCTGGAAACTGGAAAGTGATACTGTAGAACCCTATTTTCTATTTAGTGCACTTTATACCAGATTCTTGTGAGTACTGGTCACTATATAGGGAATAGGGCGTAATTTGAGATGTCTCTCTGGGTTCATTATCCTCACAGTGGATGTCTACCCTAACACACACAATCCAATGTAGGAACACAAAAACACAAACGCATACTGTACACATTCACGTGCTCACGGTGGAATGTTTTTACAGGCACACACAGTCAGTTTTCCAGGCGATATTTCCTCTGGCCTGTGTCTGTCTGATACACTGCAGCATTTTATCAGCTGTCATTTTGTTTCCTTTATCTCTGAGCTCGCAAAGCCTCCCAACATGCTCCCCCGCAGGGTGCACCAGAGCTGTGTGTGTGTGTGTGTGTGTGTGTGTGTGTGTGTGTGTGTGTGTGTGTGTGTGTGTGTGTGTGTGTGTGTCTGTGTCTGTGTCTGTGTCTGTCTGTCTGTCTGTCTGTGTGTCTGTGTGTCTGTCGTGATTCTTTGCTCTACATAGTCTCTTTGTTTTTTCAGAACAGAAAAAAGAACAGTTTTTGGTGGTAACATGACAAATGGTTTTGGAAGTGCTGTATATTGGCTGAATCTCAAATTGCATACTACATACTACAAGTACGTACTTCGCGGGTGATTATAGTACTGTTTAGTACATAGTAAGCTAGTATGACAGTATTGGGACCAAATGGGCCATACTACCTCATCATAAAATTGTGTCTGGACATTGTCATTTTGTCACGCATTAACATCATGCCATGTTTGAATATTTAGCTAGACACCATTAAGCATTGTATTAAACTGACTGATGTTTCTTATGAAGTTTTCTTCCACCACAAATAGCATCTATGAGCTGTATGGCTTTTGCCCCTGGCTGTTTGAACAGGCTTATTAGCCAGTAATAGGCATACTAGTGTCTTACTACTTGGAAAAGAATTGAGCCCATGCTAGCAAGACTGAAGGTGAACTTTACACTGACAAAGCTATTTCATTGCACAACAACGTTCGCTTTTCATTCATGAATGACATTGATACATTAACTATCAATGTAGGTGACGTCAAGTGACAAGACGAGAGAATTGTGGAAACCCCTCCTCTTTTACTGCACAAGTGGTTGTGGTCTATATTACCCCAGAAAGCATGGTAGACCCTCCAGGAACCTTTGGCATTCTGTTTTCAGCGTACTATGGTTTGAGACCATACTAATCTTTGAGACCATACTAATCTTCTTACATACTAATCTCACATACTAAAGTATACAATCTGAGATTCAGTCTATACTGATTCCAAAAGTATTCAGAAGTTAGTGGACAGACCGATGTGATATTCAGAAGTTAGTGGACAGACCGATGTGATATTCAGAAGTTAGTGGACAGACCGATGTGATATTCAAAAGTTAGTGGACAGACCGATGTGATATTCAGAAGTTAGCGGACAGACCGATATGATATTCAGAAGTTAGTGGACAGACCAATGTGATATTCAGAAGTTAGCGGACAGAACAATGTGATATTCTAGGTTTATAGGAGAAGACCTGATATGTACTGTTATTATGCTTGGGAATAATGTGACAATATTTTTGATTTGTAAATAAATGTAATATTTTTTAACACAAAGATCTTAGTGGTGTAATTGTTTTCTTATTCAGGGTAGCTACCCATCGACAGTCTCAACTCTGTCTCTGATTGGACTAATATCTAACCAATAAGATGTCACAGAGGGCATCAACACTTGCAACTAAACAGCTTGAGACCAAACTGAGGAGGCCATTTATGGTCTGGTTCCTGCTCTGTTCTCCCATGGGTTCCTGATCTGTTCTCCACCTGGTTCCTTATCGTTCCTCATCTGGGTTCCTTCTCTGTTCTGGCTTTATTCTCTCCATTCTCTCTCTGTGCATCTCTCCATCCCTCCATCTTGATGTCCATCCCTCTATTGCTCAATTCCATTCCTCTATCTCTCCTTCTCTCTGTCTCTCCATCCCCTGTCCTTAGTGCAGAGTGACAAGGTGACTGTTTCAAACATTGTTTACCTGAGTGTGATGGCCCGGCCTTCTGTGTGTGCGTGCGTGCGTGCGTGCGTGCGTGCGTGCGTGCGTGTGTGTGTGTGTGTGTGTGTGTTATTGAATATTGAAAATGCACCGCCTTGTTTCCCCACAGCTATTTGTAGATATGGGACCCCCACACACAACAACAAACACATAACAACAAACACACCACACACCCTCACACAATACCTTGCTTTACTCTGTGGACATTCTGCTGGACTACACGCCAATATTGGCAGTCAAAGGATTTTAGCACAGAGGACAGTAACCCCCCCTCCCCCCCTCCCTCCCTCCCTCGGTCTGGCGTAGCTTGTATAAACAAGGCTGTGTTTTTCTATTATGGATTCATCTCTGAAGGCTCGGCCTCCACCGAGGGCCCAGTGTTCAACTGAAACACCTTGCCTCAAATTGCAGGGGGATCAACCCTGTTGATAGAAAAAAAAATCCCTCTTTATTCGGAGGGTCTTTTGAAAAGTGTTTCATGCACCCAGCCGATAGCTAGGCGAGCAGGATGAAATAAAAAGGTGACATTTTTGGGTCCTTTTTTTGTAATATTGATGGCATATTGTGGTAAATGGAGCGGGGTCAGTGTCCTTTCCTTGGCCATATCGATTCGCCCTTCAGCTGTTGGCGGCTGTGTGAGAGGAGGGGAGCGGGAAGAGAGGAGAAGAGGCGTGGAGGAGAGGCGTGGAGGAGAGGCGTGGAGGAGAGGCGTGGAGGAGAGGCAGGGAGGAGAGGGAGGGAGGAGAGGCAGGGAGGAGAGGCAGGGACTCTGTTGTTGATAATCCACAGTGTCTCTGGGAGGGTTATTGACTCTGCTACTGCCTGTGGTGTTCCATTTTTCACCCCGTCGCCATGACAATCAGAATAAAACACAGGACGGCTAGCGCGGTGACGCCTGACTGCCACAGACTCGGCCTCTCTCTCTCTCACACTCTATCATTTCTTCTCCTCTCTCGCGCTCTTTCTGTCTCCCTCTATGTCCTTCTCTCTTCTTCCCTCTCTTTATCCCCCCCTCTCTCTCTCTGTTGTGTAAAGTGTGTGGCAGACACTAGAGCGGTACAGAAAAGATAGGGCTGGATTTATTTTAACCGTTGGCTGAGAGGAGGAGCAATTATATAGAATTGAATTAGGAGGGGGATCCCATCACACATTTGCTAAGTGTTAGCTTGTGTCTTAGCTTTTGGATTGGAATATCATATTTAGGGTAGTTAACATGTCAAGAGGTGATTTTGGTTTGGGTTTAGCTGTTGTTTCATGTGGATAGATTACCATCAAGATAATAATAAGGTGTCTGTCAGCTTTAGATTTTTTTCTGTGGACAGAATGGATTCCTACTGATAATGGGTCTTTTATTGACAAACACCCCCAAGCTCTGTGTGCGTGCGTGTGTGGGTGCGTGTGTGTGTGTGCGCGTGTGTGTGCGCGTGTGTGTGTGTGTGTGTGTGTGTGTGTGTGTGTGCACATGCGTCCGTACGTGCGTGCGTGTGTGTGTCAGAACGGTGATAACCCTAGTCCCTGAAGTCCTTTAGTGTTATTTTATTAGCTAGAGTATTAAAAACAGTAATCCGTAATATAAACTGTAACACAATAATAAAAGCCATAGAAGTCTTTGTTCTCTGGTGAGCAGATGTCCTGTGTATTTATGACTAAGTATTTATATTAGAACTGTGGCAGGAGAAGTGCTTCAGGGCTTGTGCTCGGTGGGTTTCTGGAATCGGTTTCATATCCATTCATTAGTCATTTAATACATTTAATTAATTTATAAAACAAGTTTAATTTATTTGTTTTTCAGAGGAGCAGTTCTGGGAGGGGGTGGGTGTGTGCTGTGCAGGTGCCTATTGTACTCCCTGACACCAGCGTAGCTATTTAGCATTCCAGTAGTTAATCACAGCCAGCCCCCCCCAGCCTAACAACCTGTGTGTGTGTGTGTGTGTGTGTGTGTGTGTGTGTGTG
>JACXGI010017941.1:0-5000 GCA_016801175.1 Esox masquinongy
GTTGTCAAGGTGTACAGGTCTGTGTCTATATAGTGGTGTTGTCAAGGTATACAGGTCTGTGTCTATATAGTGGTGTTGTCAAGGTGAACAGGTCTGTGTCTGTAGACTGGTGTTGTCAAGGTGTACATGTTTGTGTCTATATAGTGGGGTTGTCAAGGTGTACATGTTTGTGTCTATATAGTGGGGTTGTCAAGGTGTCCATGTTTGTGTCTATGTAGTGGTGTTGTCAAGGTGTACAGGTTTGTGTCTATATAGTGGTGTTGTCAAGGTATACAGGTCTGTGTCTATATAGTGGTGTTGTCAAGGTGAACCGGTCTGTGTCTATATAGTGGGGTTGTCAAAGTGTACATGTTTGTGTCTGTATACTGGTGTTGTCAAGGTGTACATGTTTGTGTCTATATAGTGGGGTTTTCAAGGTGTACATGTTTGTGTCTATGTAGTGGTGTTGTCAAGGTGTACAGGTTTGTGTCTATATAGTGGTGTTGTCAAGGTGTACAGGTCTGTGTCTTTATACTGCTGTTGTCAAGGTCTGTGCTTTTACCGACACCCAGCCAGAAACTCTAAAACAATTGATGCCCAGTGACTTGGAAAACCTCCCTGGTAGGGTCTTCACTTTGGAAGAAACCTAGAGAGAGCCACGTCAAAAACAATGGGGCACGTCAATGTTTTTGCATGTTCATATGACAAGCAGGTCATTAAATTCATGTGGGCCGTGTCCAGAGTCTTTAAACAGAATCCAAATCAGCTGCATGACCAGGTGGACAAGGACAGGGACAACCAGGTGGGGTGTGGGCTGTGGCAGCAGGAATCATCAGGCAGCAACTTGATCTGCAACAAAACCAGGAGGACTTTGGACAGAGACAGCTACAGGTCATTTGGGCCTGGTAGTCCTGAGGTGTGTCCAAGGGCCCATGTCCTCCTGAGGTCAAAATGGACACCAGGAAAGTTAGAGCATTCCTTGGATTCAAAAGGATATTTGAGCATATCTTTCAGACAGTCCCCATTCACATAAACTAATGCAACATAAACAACTGGGACCTAATACATGACAGACTGACCCTAGTGCCCTGGCACAAGAATATATATGTGATGCAGGGTGCTTTGCCAGCGATGGTCCCAGCAATTTGGCACAATGCAGAATAGATGCGAAGGGAAACGTTAAATGATCAGGGATTCTGACGTGGCCCATTATATTAGGCAGTAGGTATCACATGGCTATATCAGCCAATAGGCTGCATGTAGTTTTTAGACACCAGACATTTCTGTTGAGCTACATTTTCTGCACATAGCCTGTCTTTTACAAGTGGCTATGGGTAATCAATATATTTCCGGGCCAAACAAATAGCATACTACAGGGTAGTTGTCATGCTGTTGTTCCTATCTTCACCCCGTCTCTAAGACCAGGTCCGTTTGACAGAGCCAGCCCACGGGCCTGCTCCTAACCAGAATAATTATCAGATTTGATTGAGTCTTTGTGTGACCATCTGTGATTAATTCTAGAAACAATCATCAGCTCGCAGTTCCCACTGGAAAGTTGTAGCCAGTCCATGAACGCTAATTGTTTTAAACGGCCGGGGAAATGAACAGGGTAGCGGTGTGGATCAACTTGGCCCTTTTAGGATGTTTTCGTTTTGGACATTGATTACACATTCATCTTTGCCTTCAAATCGCCTTGGTCCCAGAAGCCGGACACAAAAAAGTGTGAGTGTTAAATATGCCTGGTGCTGTTGTTAGTTTCTAAGCAGGGAGTTTTCCCGTAGGGATCCCGGTTTTACATTTGATTAACTCCAAGTGTAGAGTGAAGGATCTCAAGTATCCAGAAAGATTATGTATGGTGGAATAATCTAAGATCCCAAATCTCGTAGAATGTGGAGGGGAAAGGCTCTGTGCGGTTATCAATCAGTCAATCAATTAAATATATTTTATTAAACCCTTTTTACATCAGCAGTTGTCACAAAGTGCTTTTACAATATTAGTTATCTTTGCAAGGGGCAGGATGCTTAAAACCAGTGTGACAATAATTCACTTCATTTTGGGGGGTATCAGTTCATTCTTGGGGGTATAAGAAATGTGTAATTTTGGTTTATTCCCACTGGGGGTGTTGAGTCAAAACCAGTCCCCAAAAATTGTGTACTATATCACGTAGGTGCCGAAATGTGCCCCCTGTCATCAACACCACTCGCCTTGAACCTCGGATTGTCACGGCTAACTGAGATACCACAGGGATTCAACTTAGATCATAACCATCAATACGACAATACGATCAAAACCGTCAGTACAACAATACAATCATAACTGTCAATACGACAATATGATCATAACCGTCAATATGACAATGCAATCATAACCGTCAGCCGATTTATAGCAATGTCAGGATACTTCAGTGAATTTTTCTCCTGAAAAAGTAGGGAAATAAGTACAAACGCGCACACACACACACACACACACACACACACACACATACACACACACACACACACATGTTCAGTACAACCCATAATGGAACATGTATTTTTCAGTTGCCTATAGGTACGAATAGCACAATGCCATTGGTTGGTTTCTGTTCTATATCTGTCCCTCGCGGCTTCCCGTAGTTCAGAACATGACCATGTACTCCATTCCCTGCTTGTCTAGAAACTCTCTGTTAGCTTGTGTATGTGTGTGTGTCTGTGTGTGTTGTTCTCTCTCAGTAAGAGACGTTCAATTCTATTCAAACATTACACAAAGTATATCCAAAAAATCTCTAGTGGTCAAATTAACTCACAGACTGGTCTTGGGTACGATATGGGATAACTGTAGTAAATAAAAGACCATGTTCGAATGTTACTCAAATGTTGTTGAATCCTGGACCTGCTAGTAACTGTGTGCAGAAAGAGAATGTCTTCATCAAATCCAGCACGCGTAAGGTTCCACCTAAACAAAGTATATTCAGTGTATATTCAACATATTTACATTACATTATTTTCATCTGTGTTTTTTGATTTAACTGTGTTTTATCAAGGGTCCACTCTGAAAACAGACTTTCAACCAACTACAGATGCTGTATATTAATTTGATCATCCTGATCATCCATTCCAGCACAGCGGGGGGGGGGGGTGCAAACGTGAAGCGTATTCAAGGTCCAAAAAGGCTTCTAAAGTTTTCTAATTTCCACTTTAAATTGTTCACACTTGATTTGCCCTAATGAGATTCCACGGCCTGATGAGACGAAATTGGAACTATTTGGCCTGAATGCAAATTGTTACATCTGGCGAAAACCAGACACAGCTCATTACCAGTCTGACACCGCTGTTAGCATGGTGGCGGCAGACTCAGACAACGGAGACGCATCCCGGCGGCAGAGACCCGCAGACCGAAGGGACGACAGGAGACAATGAATGAGAATACAAGCAGATCCTCGATGTGAACCCGGCTCAGAGCACAAATGGCCTTGGACGGGGGGCGAAGATTTGCATACAGGACGGTGACCCGGAGCGCACCGCCAAAGCCGGGCTCGGAACAAGAACGTTATAGTCCTCGGGGGGGCCAAGCTGAAGCCTTGTGTTGAATCCCATTGAGGTTCTGTGGAGAAAGCTTGACGATTGCTGTTCTCTAAACTCCTGGGGCTTAAGAAAAACTTCAAGGAAAAATGGGAGAAAATCCTAAAATTCAGATATGCGAAGCTAATACAGACATACCCTTTAACACTCAAAGCTGGAATCGCTGCCAAAGGTTCAGTAGTATTGACACCGGGGGCCGAATAAGCTACGTATTTCTGTATTTCATTTTCAATAAATGTGCCTTTAAATAATGTCGACACATTGTTTGTAGTTTAGTGACAAAAAGAAAAGCTGAATTTTATACATTTTAATTTCAGGCTGTAGCACAACAAGGTGGCAGCAGGCCAGCGAGTTGAAAACCTTCTGAAGGCACTGTGGATTATACAGTTTGAATCCTGAATGATTATTGGTAGTTTTTATTGTTATACCTTTATTTCAACAGGGTACACAGACTGAGACCAAGGTCTCTATTACAGCTGGGCCCTGCATATACTTTTACACATACAGTTTAGGTTCATTGATTAAGAAATTACATAATACAGACAAAACAAATGATCACAGATAGCATAAAACAAGTAAACTATAAAATGTAAAATGTAAAAAAAACAAAAAATATATTAAAAAAATACTGCATCAGATTGTTACAATTTAGACGGATGTATATAACAATCAACTCATATACTGACGTTCCCAAAGACAAATATAAGGATGTAATATTAAATTATATAGTTAATTAGTTAAAAAACAAAACAGGGTGAAATATAAACCCCTTCATCTCTCTCCATTTCTGCCTCTCCATCCCTTTCAGTTTGCTTCATCCCTGGTTCCGTTCCACACTTGCGCACACACACACACACACACACACACACACACACACTCACTTAGTCAATGTCTTCTCATGTGGCATCATACTTCTTTGATGTTTTCAGATCAGTGACTCTGCTGTTTGTCTTTGAGGTGAGCCCAGAATCCTAAATGACACTCTATTCCCTGGTTAGTGCACTAGGGCCAGTGGGGTTCTGGTGAACACTTTGGCACCATGCAGGGAATAGTGCTCAGGGTTTATGTATCTGGGTTTATATACCTTACTGGTAGTAACTAACTGTTCTATCTAACTTGTCTATCTGTCAGCTGGTATGTCTGAGGGTTACGGTTATAGAAAACAACAGAAAACGACCACCCTTCACTCAGCCTGACAATGCATACCATTGAGATGGACTCCGGGTTTTGCCGTCGTCCGCAAGCCCCCTCCACAAAGCTCTAGCAAGCCGCAAGCATGCTCACCGTTGCCCCCTCCTGGCAGGTTTTCAGGCCAACGTTTTTCGGATTCCGACAAACGTCTCAATTCGACGGGCAACTGGTGAGAGCCGGCTGGCTGTAGAACTGCACGACTGTCAGAAGGAGACTAGAGGACTGCAAGTTGGCATCAAAGGACTCCCTCGGAGTGTTAGCATTCCATAG
>JACXGI010017941.1:7500-13483 GCA_016801175.1 Esox masquinongy
TTCTTGTTATATTTACAAATGCTTGTACAAAGCATGCCAGAAATAAGGACCTAATTTTCAAAACTTTAAATATAGTATAAAGCCTCAGTTTCTGCAACAACAGCAGCTTAAAAGTTATATTGACACAGCTGATGAGCATTTATGATTGAACAGATCATTGGAACATTAAGAAATAGCTGATTTACTGTAATTGTGTTTCATTTTTACACATCTGGATCCAAAGGTTCCATGTATGTTGGATTTTTGTTGATCACTGGCAGCAATGTCATGTTACTAACAAAGTTTCTACTGCAGCAATGTCATGTTACTAACAAAGCTTCTACTGCAGCAATGTCATGTTACTAACAAAGCTTCTACTGCGGCAATGTCATGTTACTAACGAAGCTTCTACTGCAGCAATGTCATGTTACTAACAAAGCTTCTACTGCAGCAATGTCATATTACTAACGAAGCTTTTACTGCAGCAATGTCATGTTACTAACGAAGCTTCTACTGCAGCAATGTCATGTTACTAACGAAGCTTCTACTGCAGCAATGTCATGTTACTAACGAAGCTTCTACTGAAGCAATGTCATGTTACTAACGAAGCTTCTACTGCAGCAACGTCATGTTACTAACGAAGCTTCTACTGCAGCAGTTCGGTCACTTATTATTTTCTTCTACTGTCCATTCTGTAAAGGAAAGATGACTCATTCACTTTGAGACAGGTGCACTGGCATAACTATCGGGGGTGCAGTGGGTGTGGCTGCACCAGGGCCCGCGGTGGGTGGGGGGGGCCCACGGTGGGTGGGGGAGGGAGGCCCACAGGGGGGAGGGGGGTCCACGGGGGGTGGGGTCCTCAGTGGGTGGGGGAGGGGGGCCCGTGGTGGGGGGGGCTGCTTGGCTTCTACGATAAATATATATATATTTTTTTTGCATTTGTATTTTATGTTGTGTTGTTCTAATGTGGCCATGGTAATCAGGTGTCGACTGTGAGGCAGTTCTATGCCTGGATTGACTTCACGTGCATATATACCGCATCGCTGATTTTCGCCCAGGGGCGGGGGCGTAGCTATCCCTGTCCAAAGTCCTCCTGGTTGGGTTGCAGATCAAGACGATACCTGATGATTCCAGCTGCCTCTCCGTTACCCCCCCCCCCCCGATTGTCCCTGTCCTCGTCCATCTGGACATGCTTCTGACTCAGATTATGTTTTATAGACTCTGGACACAGCCCACATGCATTTATCAATTATTACTTGTACTGTTAAACTTGTACTGTTAAAATGTTCACCTGGCACAGCCAGAAGAGGACTGGCCACCCCTCGGAGTCTTGTTCCTCTCTATGTTTCTTCCAAACTTTTGAACCTTTTAGAGAGTTTTTTCTAGCCACTGTGCATCAGCACTGTTGTTGCTTGCTCTTTGGGGTTTCAGGCCGGGTGTTTTGTAAAAGCACTTTGACAACACCTGATGTAAAAAGGGCTTCATAAAATACATTTGTTTGATTGAAAAATGCAAACATTCGACACAACAAAAAAAACATTGAGTGGTTTACAGTAAAAGCAAACTGAATTATAAAAAACAGTGGATTTCATTTTGTCTATTTTATGCAGGCAGAACTGACACATGAAAAGTAATGCAGCTTTTTTAATGCCATTAACTGTTATTGTTTTGAAAGTCGTTGTGCTGATTGACTATAAGGCCTCTTGGATAGAAAACATGTTCTAGTGTTTTCACAGAATGACTAGATATTGAGTCGTGTTTGCCGTGTTTTGGTAGAGTTAGTGTATGTAGAGAAAGCATTTTTGCATTTTGAAATGTAGGGTCTGCATTTAATTAACCAGTGTGATTGAGCAGAAAATGAACTATTTGGCTAATTGTATCATCTAGGTGTGTTGCTGTGTGAAGAGTTAAGAAAAAGTATCTTAAGTAAATGTAGGCACTTGTTAGCAACTGTAAAAAAAACTGTATCAGACACTCTTATGAAGAGCAACGTATATTCTTTTAGTCCCGGTGCCTCGGGGGAATCCAACCCGCAACCCTTGGGTTGCCAGCACCGTGTTCTGCCAGTTGATCTAGCTGGGACATTCACACAGGCATTCTTTCTGAATGTTTACGGTGGATTTGTGTGATGTCGTCAGTTAAAGGTCCGATATCAAAACTAAACACTAACATTTCAGACTGAATCTGAGGTCATATTAGAATGCAGGTGTCTTGGCTACATAGTGTTTGCGTCATGTTCAGATTTCCCTTTCCCCTGTGATCATCCCTGTCAATGTTAGGTTGCACTTCTGCCCTTTTATAAAATGGATTCCATTTTTCCTCATCATTACTGACCAAGCAACAAACATGTGTGCATGCATCACATTCAGTGTATTGTCCAGGAGATCTGGATGTGTCAGTACGGGTGAAAAACGGGTCAAAACTCTCCCTTCTTCGTGAGGGGTTCCGAGGTGTTTCTCCCGACGGAATCCTTCCCCCTCGTCTCCATGGCAATTTCCATTGTTTTTAGCTCCATTGACCGTCGCACCTGTGCGCCCGGTCAATGGTGCTCGGGTAACGACTGATGCAGCAGCCCTCTGTCAGGTCCTGTAGGCGGTGACGTCGCTATGAATCACCGGAGGTGGTTAGAACAACCATGCAAACCCCGGGCTACTTAGACACCGTGTCACTGCCAGCCGTGATCAGTCGGGGTAGAGGTCAAACTGAAGGAAAAGAGTTTAGGACCCGAATGCTGTGCCGTGTCGGTTTGACTCTTTTTTTCGGCCTGTGTTTGCCTCATAGCCGCGTGTCTATGGGAGGCCACACCATTGCGTCACCACGTCTTTGCACACAGCTTGACTGCAGGAAACCTTTTCGCCCAAAGAAAATGTGAATAATGCCATTTTAATGATTACTGTTTTTTTGCTTTATTTTCCTTTCAATCTTTTTTTTATTTTATTTTTTTACAAATTACCAGTTCTACAACTCAGTATACAGCTGCAGCCTGGTGCTGATTAATTAATTTATTGACTTATGAAGGTGCAGATGTAATTGGGTTTCTTCATCATTTTGTGTAACCATTGAGGTCAGACCTGGGAACAGTCAAATTACCAGAGACATTAGCGCAGGCAAACTGGGTGTTCCGCACAATCCAAATATTGAGAAGAATAATCTGGGAAAATCAAATGACTACATTTTAAAAAAATATCGTAAAATAAGTTGAATAAAGTAATAAATTACGTGAGAGCATTACATTAATTAATGAAAAAGTGTAAGTGGGAAAACGTGAAAGGAATTTTAAAAAAACGTTACAATTTATATATAAATATACATAATATTGAAATACAATGAATAAAATGAAGAATATTATAGGAACATATTGAATGAATAAACAAAAATGTTTTGCTAACGAGGGGGCCTGTTTTTCAGGATTGTGTGTGGTGTGAGTGTGTGTCTGTGTGTGTTTGTGACTACCACACTCTAAAGAGCAAGTCTAGTTTAGCTTCTGTCTGACTCAGCGCATATATAGTGGTCTATTCTTACAGCAAACACACACACACCTTGCAGCAAGTGGTTTGGTCTGGGAACGTGAGTTCCATGCTAAAACACCTTACAGGCGTCAGCATGAGGTGTAGCCGAAATCCAAGGTGGAAACACCACTTGGTTTAATGACCTTTCACGCCCCTTCTCTCCTGGCAATTGGAATCTCGACTCCTAAGACTCTCTCATTTCATTCACTGGAGTCAAGCCTCTGTGCTGGCAAACCATCAACTTAAACCGTAAATAGATGAGGGGTGTCGTGATGAACCGGTATTGACGATAACTGTGATATTTAAAAAATTAAATATTGATTTCATGTAAATAAGACACATACGATAATATCGTATTCACTAGGCAAAACTGAATTTGTATTTTCCAAAAATCCCTCTCGGTTTTTCGATACTTTATTCATGTCACTTATAGACAAACGATGTATGTGCTTAACCAGGGAGACTGGACCTATGCACTGGTGTTGAAATCAACTCGTTAGTCCCACTAGAATCCCCGGGAGAGATCCGCAAAGACGCTCTGTTTCTGTAGCCTATTCACAATGGAAAAAAGGAAGTTGTATTTTTCCAAAAGCTCCTCTCAGTTTTCCATAGCTTTTTTATGGTCAAATGATGCATGTGCTTAAACTACGAGTCTGGACCTATACACTAGCATTTTAATAAATGTCTTTTCTTAGCCTATTCACTAGGCGAAAAGGTTTTGTATTTTTCCAAAAACCCCTCTTGGTGTTTGGCTTTGTGAATCTTTTGTTTATTTGTTCATCTGGTTGCCTTTTCACTATCCACTAAGTATAATTGTACTTTTTGTACACTTTTATTTTTTTATTTTTACAGTTATAGTTACAGACTCTCTCCACCTCCATACGCGCATATTTTGAGTGTAATTAATTTGCCAAAAAATAGAAAAAAAAACACATTAAACAAAGTTGATGATGAATTTGACTGATAGCATTTTTTTCCCAAAATTTCTATAGACACCGCGATAATAATAGTGAATTCTTTTGGCCACGATAATCGTGTAGTGAAAATCTGATATTGTGACAGCCCTAGAATAGACGTGTTCGCATTTTCATTTAGCCTAGTGCCGTCAAATGGAACGGGGACTCATACAAGTGCGCTTTAATCAACGTACATTTGCAATTTCTTTTAAATGCATATTGTCAGGTTGTTTTAGGGTTTAATGGACAGGAAACTGTTGAAGAGTAGCTGAGAAGGGTTTTGCTGAAAGAGTCGTGGGTCGGATTCGAACCCACACTCCAGCCGTACATGTGCCCCAGAGGCAGTGACTGCTCCACCGGACCTCCATGGGCCACACATTTCTGACTCCCAGGCACACAAATAAACAATACTTTTCTTAATACATTTCAAATTAGGTCTAGCTGGGACCACATCCAATTTAGATTGTGAACTGCCTTTGCTTGACTGCTGTGAAAGTGATGAAGACGCATTGTTTGAAGTGCGCTAGCTCCAGAAATGATTCATTCTCCAGTGGGTTGAGCAAGAGCTCTGTGTGTGTTTTGTTTTTACTGTCTATCATAACATTCAATAATCGGCATCCTATTATCACTTCTAAACGCGTCTTTTCTCGCTGCCTGCAGCTTGATCTCATTTCTCGGTGAAACAACCATCGGTCAGAACAGTGGACTGCACTTGAATCCTGACACGTCCTACTGTAGGGATTCAGTCTCTTTCTCTCTCCCTTTATCTTTTTCCCTTTCTATCTCTTCCTCTCTCCCCCTCTATGTCTGTGTTTCTCCCATCTCCATCCCCTCTTACCTCTTTCTCTTTTTCCAGTCTCTACCATTTTGTTATTTGATTAAAACAGTTCTGCAATTTGAGCCATGCGCTCCACAAAAAGGAACCTCTTATTTAATAATGGTGCCCGAATGAGTTATCAACCACTTAGGAAAGACAGAGAGAGAAACAGAGGGAAAGACAGGATCAGGGAGAGAGGGAGCGATAACAGATGATAGAGGGAGAAAGATAAAAGGGGAGAGAGAGAGAGAGAGAGAGGGAGAAAGAGAGGAGAGACATAGAGAGAGAGTTTGAGTTTCTTTATTTGGTCTTAATATTCAAACAAACAAGAACATATTTAAACATCATTGAAAAGCACAACACCAAATCACCCTCCACAGAAACTGAACCCAATAACCCCTGAATGCCCCATATGCTCATGAACAGCCCAAGGTTCCTAACCAGTTTGTAATAGGCACACTCAACCCTAGCCTCCAGCATCCCCTCAAACATGCCAACCGCATCCACAGACCCCAGTGATCAGGTCAAACAGCCTTACCAGTCTGGGACGCAGTATAAATAGATGTGCTAGAGAGGATCAACACACAAACACAATTAGAAGGATGAAAGCAGGTTGGAGTGAAACCTGGAACCAACACTGGTACAATGGCACATCTGTCATTCCAGTAGCAAATAACACACTCACACAGACTCACACACACACACAGACTCACACACACACA
>JACXGI010017943.1:0-13840 GCA_016801175.1 Esox masquinongy
TATTCAGTGTAGCCAAATTTAAAAACCCAATTTTGATAATGTCACCAGTAAATCTGTTTCTTCTCTAAGGAGTTCAAACAAGTCAGAAACCCATTTCAAGCACCCCCCCACACACTGGTGTCTGTGTGAGTGAGTAGCGCACTCCAGGGGGTCTGTACCTCTCTTTACAATTTAGTCTATGTAAAACTTCTCAACTTGGTTTTCTAGAATAGAACTTGATGCAGAATTGCTTTCTCAGTTTCAATTAAAACATAACAAAACTTAGTAAACATGTTAAGGAATAACAAAAATGTGCTCCCTGCACCTTTTTACCCACTTATACACATAATACATGAGATTAATATGATTACTTCTAATCAAATATCACACAAACTAAACGATCACATTCTCATAGTCACTATTCATCTCAACAAATTTGTTCTTTTTTAGCTAAACGAAATCAAAATGGTAAAATGTATTCTACTCAACCATAACCATGTTAGATTTTACATCAAACAAACTATTTCCAAAAACCCAAATTAGACAAACACTGTGTATGGACACTAAGGGGATGCTGATTTTAACAGATGCCAATTTTCTGTTATAAATATGAAAACAGAACAATCCAAATCTTGATGTAACTCTTTAAGTACCCATTTAATTTGCTTTGAACTATAAGTTCAAGTCTTTTACATCATAGATAATCATTTCATACATTCCCCCCCGCTTTCACAACAGAGTCAACGGAAAATGACTCCATGCGTGAAAGCAGAACCATTACAGGACAGACATGAAAAAAGAAAACCGATAGTTGGGATGAATCCAATAATCATTCAGTAAAGAGCCGCAAACTGAATATCCATTAAAAAAAAAAGTGAAAATGATAAAAACACAACATCCACAAACAAAATCAAAAACAACAAATGTGCCACACGGTCGCTCGTGTAAAGGAATTATAACCCATAAAACCTATAGACAAAGTTGTCTATCCCAGTGAAACAACTTCCGAAATTAGCATGACAAATTTGCATTTCCCCATGCAAGAGCCAAACTACATTGTGACAACACAAACATCATGACTCAATTAACCTCCTAAAGTTTAGGGAATTTTTCCAACTGTGACACATGTCTTTGTTACACCAAATAGTGGCGGTCAGCCAAAATCAAAATCACAACTTTCATGCATGTTGCACGCATCAACACCAAGAGTGTACTGATCCTTAACAATGGGGGATGACTTTAGGTCTCTACCCTCACTACAAGTATGTTTCAGAACCATACATTCCTACACAAAATATATTTAGAGGAAAATATATTTTTAGCTTGCACTTAACATTTGATTGACCCAAGACTGAATAAACTCATGTTGGGGAAATTACCACAGGTGTGACCAGTCAGAACACTAATTTAACCCGCAGTAATAGACTACTATGATTTGATGGGAAAGGTTGGTATAGGCCATCCCAAGGGGTCTGCCCCCCTTCCTGGAGCCCAGGACTTTACCCATTTCCTTGTAGGCCATAAAGGCCAAGTGGGTTGTTGAAAATGTTCATGAAACGGAAGGTTCCACACAAAAACGTGACATGGTCTTCATACTGTCTGTAGTAAAAGACGTCATGCTTTCAACTTAGCCGATAACGTACGTTAACTGAAGGTTCAGAGTACTGGCCGTACTCAAGTAATATTGTTGCTGTCTGTAAAAAAATTGCTTATCTAAACAACACAGCAACAGCAGTGAGAAAAAACTCTCAAGAAAGGCCAAGTTAACGGAAAACAGATGCATAATGTCACTAAGATCAAGGTACAATCTGTGAGTGATACCAAGGACACTCAATCTAGATCTATAAACACTGTACATCAATCAACCCCATCTGTCAGAGTACCATTTCAGAATTCAAACTCCAAAAACGAGTATCAGGCGTTGGTTGTAAAACCCAAGTATCATCCTAGTTATCATTTTAAACACAAACAAAGTGAAACTAAATAATTTAACCAAACCCAATTCAACCTTGTAAATAGGACATCTATTTTACTCTCTGTTGCAGGCTATGACTATATAGGATGCGAATCCAGTCTTCATGGGAAACAGCGTGTTTTCTTAACATTAAAACCTATCACCACGTGGTTCTTTATTCCACTACTCCATACAAGGAGAGAGAAATACAATATTTTAACCCTTTGTAATGAAACCACAAGACAATTTTTTTAACCAAATAAGGAAACCATCATCGTACCAATTTCCAATGTATCACTCGGATGAACTTTTAGGAAATTAGTCTCGCATTGAATCCTAAGTTATCATGCGATTACCTCCACGTGTGCCAGCCACCAGCACAACACTGGAAGGCAATTTTGAATTTCGCGGAGTCGGCGCGTAGGCAAAAGCCAAAAGAGTGGGCCAAATAATCACATTAACGACGCAATGAATGCGTTCACCTAAGTGTACACCAAACAAAGCAAAACCTGGCGAATTCAAAAAACTATCAGGTTAACAACGATCTCGGTGAACGAGATCAAATATTCCACCAAGGAATATAATATGCAGCCAATCGGAATCCTCGTGCACAGAGAATACCAAAAGGGGAAATGCATTTATTAGGTCTATCGTAACCAGATATTCACAAATGCCCGGGACTTGGGCCATAACCTTATACAGATCAAGTCTAACTGCCACAGTCTAACTGCTTAAAATCCAGCACGAATCGCCCCGCAATAGGATTAATGCAAGGGAGTGTTACTAGTGCTAACAGGACACAGAACCATAGCGGTTTCTTAACTACAATAGCTATAACTGCTAATACTTCCAATTACGGTACTCTCTCAAATCCATCAAACCTGACATACCGAAACTAACCACCTAGCATATTAAATCCTAAGAAGAGGTAGAAATCCTGTATACTCCAAATATATCAGAAAAAAACAGAGTTGTGTTAAGGAATGATCTCACCGGTTGATGCTCTCTGGTCCGTCTCCCCCGACCGTCAGCACCCCTCCCTCAGGCGGTTTAGCGTTCCTGCGTGTTCCCGTTGGGTCGCTCGTGGCGATACCAGCGAGGTAGCCCGAACTGTCTCTTGCGGGAACACCACATCTAAAACAGCCATCGTCTTGATTTCCACGGGTATCTTCCCAAATTCAATGTCCAGTCGAATGTCTAGCGGTAGCTTCATAAATTTAAATGTAGCGGTTAGCATAGTCTCTTCCTCAGCCCCGGGTCTGTAGTCCTCTTTGGTCTTAGCCGCTGTAAACACCGACTGGGCCAAAATAAGTTATGTATCTGGTTACGTAAGACTCTTTCTCAACACTTCCAAAGTGGAGCAAAACGGCCTCCAGACGGCCTACTGCATCACTACGTTCACGACAACAAAGGTCCATAGAGCGAAACGACTCGGGGGCTATCTCGGACACCAGCGGGGTTGGCTACGTCGATTGTAGGGAAATGTTCTCCACCGATGCAGTGTCGCCGGGCGGGGTGGGACCACGCAAAATTCCAAGGAGTCCTGGCGATCGGCACGGCGGAGGGTGGAGGCGGTCAGAGGGACAATCCATTCAACCTGAGCGAAAAGAACTACAACACAGTGATCAATAAACCCCACACAAACCTCTCTAAAGCTTCCATCAGTCACCACTTTCTACATACCGTAGCCTACGCCGTCCAAACAACTTTATATTATACCTTCTGCAACTTCCGTACGTTACCTCGGCCATATTCCTCCAATCTGCCCGGTAGGCCACGCATCCACCACCGAATGAAAACGCCATTAACCGGAAAACCTAATAACTCCCAAAAATACATTTGTTCACATGCCCAAACAACAGAAACATTACCCACGCCGCAAAATATTTACCACAATGCTTACCCATTATCAAATGGAGTATAACCCTGCGTGGCGAAACAACCCCATTTGTATTAATTTATCACAATTCATGTGAGCGTGCCTCGCACGTCAGAACCACCTTAACTGAATGTGCCCTAACACATATACTCACGCCCTAACGCATAGAAGTGCCCTAACACTCATCTCAATTAACGTGCCCAAACATCGTTAATAGACCCGTCGGCCCGTAAGTGAGACGTTCAAGGCCATAACCCTGTCTGCAGATTTCAAATGTGCCCTAACACATATACTTGTGCCCTAAAGCATATTACCAGCAAGGCCCTAACCTTGTCTGCAGATTTTAGATGTGCCCTAACACAGATACCAGAACCATATTTAACTGCATTGTGCCCTTACCTCCTGAGTTCAAAATTACAGCCCGGGTACCTGAACTGATGAATCCCGAAAATCATTTAAGCCGGGCGCCCTGACACTCACCCCTTTCACAGCCAATCCACGAGCGGGGGAGGATTCAGGCTCCGGGACCCAGTCACTGGCCGTGCACGGTTAACCCGCTAGAATATGATTTCGAGACACCAGGTTAAGTAACCAAGGACGAGCTCCCAAAGTGTGATGGTAATTCCATCGATAGACACTCTTAAAGGAGTAAGTACAGAGACAAAATTCTCTTAGCACAATTAGCAGTTTATTTGCAAATAGAGAGAGGCTTCAAATGCTTACAGAATAATCATCTGAGGAGTCTCTAAATTAATACATGACAATCATCAGTACTTACAGAGAAAAAGGGGTGTGGTAAGATGCTGCCCATCTGTCTTATCTCACATAGGTGTTACCCAGAGTGTGGGCTGTCCCAAGACCATTTTGAACAACAAAAAAACAAGACCAAGACCAAGAACTTAGACTGTCCAATGTTTCCTAAACATAAAACAATGAAAAAGGGTTTAAAAGGGTAAAAATTTATGAACAGCTTCTTCTCATCTACCAGAATGAAGGCCTACTGAGATTTTGTCTCCTGCCTCCACACACACACACACACACACACACACGTACCAGAAGCACGCCAGTAGTGTGGCCCAGAAAGCCAAATATATCACAAGTGTGATAATTAATTCGAGGGGCTGAAAACCATGTATTTTCAGCTAACGATAGGCCTAACGTTACTCTAGGACGGGAGATGAGTGTTCTGACACCATCCAGACTTCGTCGTAGGTCCCCAAGTGTGTCTTGAGACAAACTATTTTCAATACGCTGTAGATTTCAAAAACAACTCTCTAGTGAAATACCCTCTCATTCGCCACAAACTCCCCCAATGATAAGCTCGTTCTATTCCATGAGATTTTCTAACTATTATATCCAGAACTGAAGCGGTCATTGCTGCTAACGCCGAAATGCTTTGCTGGGCCAATAAGATCTGATGCCTCGCGTGAGAAACGTCATGCAAAACAATTCAGGATAGTGATAATGACGTTTGAGATATCTGCAACTATTATTTTGACTAGTCAAAACTAAATTACAGATATCTGCAATCTCCATTTCGGATATGTGACGAGCCGAGTGTCGTTTTCAGTTACATCACTGCTGGTATCTGTAAGTCAGTTTTGACTAGTCAAAAATGAATTACTGATATCTTTAACTGTAGTTTTGACTAGTCAGAATGACGTTATTGATATTTTGAATCAAAATTCTGACCAATCAGAATAATTATTACAACTAGTTAAAATTACAGTGTTGATATCTGTCATGTTAACTCTTAATAGTCAAGTCTAGCGAATAAATGTTAAAACGGCTTGCCATAGCTTTTTGCTAAACAGCTTTAACGATAGGTCACCGTTAAAGTAAATAAGAGTTTTCCAAAACCCAAAGCATGATAGCACCTAGGTAGCATGTTAATATTAATATGCATTGCCTAGTGGACATCAGGTGGACCACACTGTACATCATGAATAACTTGTAAATAATAAAAAGTTACCTAATGTTTTACCACAAATCATACAAAATGCTGTTTGAAGTTAACATTAATAAGTTCTATAGGACTGTACCTTAACACACAGTGCAAAATGAGAAACTACAAAGGCTGATTTGGAGAAATTGCTCAACAAATTTAGCTCGGAGGGAAATGTGGAGGATTTTCCAGGTTACATAGCCTGCACTTGGTGATGTAATCGAACGTAAAGTGTAGTTCAGTGAGATAGCCACATTAGCAACTCATTAGCTTTCTGACGTTTTTGTCTAAATCTAGGCAAATATATTGTTAAATATCACCTTGTCTTATACATATTTACTCAGTTATCAAAATGGCAAGCACATACCAAATTTGAAGTTGATCTAAAAATCCCCTAGGGGGAAAATTCAAAACGAACCAGAAACTAGCCAGTATCACAGGTTTTATGGGGATTATGACTCATACTATTTCAGTCAATAGGCGATTATCAAAGAAATTACGTCCAAAGCTGCGTTTACATATTACTTGCCTTATTCGGAGACCACTGCAAATGTGAAACTCTTGCCTGACAGAGGCACTTTCGTCCATGTGTTTCACCATGTGCTTCCCATGTATTGCACCTAAAGGACTGCAAAGTAGGTAAGGGTGGTAGGCTTCTGGAAATAATTACATTGATAATATTATGATAATATTTTGTCTTCCACAGCCTCAATAAAGCCAAATATGTAAATGTTTTTAAACAATTGTTGATCTGGAGGTTTAACAAAATTCTACCAGACATTGGATTTAATCTTGACTATCATGGTACTATTCACTTGAGAGAGGTCAAACCCACTCAGCCAAGTCTGTGAACTTAAAGGGGGAAAACTTGTGTATAAGCATGTAACCATACTTATTTCTGACCAGCCGGTGTCACCACTGTGCAGTGGCTTTAAAAGCCTCAGGCGAATTAACCATATTTGATGAAACCGCAAATGCTTTAGAAATATTCGATTTCCCATCATTAATTTTATGACAATATTGAACTTCCTAAGCACAGAGATGCTTCACTGTCATGTTGTAGGGAGGGAGAAATTGTTGTTGGATCTCAATTAAACCACAATGTTGACTGACAAACTTTTATGCAAAACATGGGTAACTGGGGAATGAACTGGCTTTTATTAATCTCACCAGATTTGCAGACTCCTGAACATTTGAACACTGCTTTTGAACAAGGACTGTTATCCTTTGTGGAGCTAATCATTTTCCCGCTTAGTACTAGCTTTGACCGTAACTAATCTTTAGTTACAGAAAGTTATATAGGTTTACAGAAAATCAAAATACATCAAAACTCGTTAGGACAAAAACATATTTCTTGTCAACCAAGGCATGTGTGTTATCTCTATGTACTATATTTAACATCTGGGATGTTGAATTTGTTCCTAACTCAACAAAGTTGTTACCAATCCATTTTCTCCCAGGTACTGTGACTAAGAAAACTGAAATCCATTTTTTTTTATCTGCACTCACCAAGTTGAAAATGGTGGATGATGGTGTTTTCTTTTTATATACTTAAATGAAAAACATCTGCTTCTCCCTAAAAAATTAAATGACGTAATGATAGCTGAGACTATTATTATTTAAGCCTGTGTTTAATATTTTTTTTTATATTTAGGTATTGACATTTACAACTGTCTTAAAGTGATAGTTTCAAATAGCTATAAATCCTTTTTAAATAAGGTTCCATCTGATTTACATAGATGGAGTAATAAGAAACATCCACAACATGTCATAGCCATATAATATAGACAATTGGTTACATATAAATAACGACATAATGAACTGAAAACTACTATAATGACATGTGACCCAATAGACAGTAAGACGCTCAGAAACCAAATGACATAGCCAAATAACACAGGCCTAACATAGCCTAATGCTAATATATTGTAAGTCTTGGGTAATCTATCTTATTTTACTCACCAAGTTGCTTGATTCACTGTACACGACTTCTTCCAAAAATCTAGTCCAAATTGGCCTCCTGTGTTGTTTTTCCACTGATGAGTAGCCATTTAAACTTGAAATGCTGAGCGTAGTTTCGCAAGCACCGACTGACTATGCGTCTTATGTTCTTTAGGTTGAGCCAAGCTCAATGTTTATGCTGACGTGGTGCAAAGCATATAATCAACGTAGAAGATAAAATAGGTCTGGTTAAATTATAGAGACTCTCTTGTTTTCAGAAATACAAATTATTGCTGGGTTAAAATGTAGTAAGGGTTTTGAATATCATGAATAGTTATGTTGACTTGATCGAGTTGGACTTCGTTTTACAATGCCATGAAAAACATGAATAGTTTTCGGTTTATCAAACAAAACAATGCTTCACTTCTTCTTTGGGACCATTAGGAAAAGAAATCCGATGAGGTTTACCAAATGTAAGTACAATATTTTTATGATACATGAAGTGTGAACCCCGGTGCTTAAGGAAAAGTGTTTTGTTGTTGTTGACTATCGTCAAACGATTGCAGGTTTTTTTTCCGTAATAGCTATATTAAAATTGACACTGTAGTTAGATTAACGAGATTCTAAGCTTTCTGGCCGTATACAACATGTCTAGGCAAAAATTTGATTTTATGACTGGTCGCTATTTTAGTCGCATGTCTAAACTGGACCGCCGGCGGTACTCCGCTCCTTAAAAGTTTGCTTCATGAAACCTACAATAATGATATTTTAATGCTCTCTTTGTATTTTCATAACGTTTTTGATTTTAAATATAGTCCTGCATACCGGTTATTGGAGGGGGGAATGTTCTGGGAGGAAGGGACGTGGACAAAGGTGTGTGTTCAGAACGGCCCGGTTTTAGTAAGGCTGCCTACCCAGCCCTGTTACACCAGCCCTCAAGTCTCCCTTGACCATGCAAGAAGTACTATTAAAAAACTCATGGTTCTTCTGAAGTACTTCTGAAGTACTGATTTCATATTTTGTATTGATTCATATACTTTGATCCATTAGAACAATATTGATTTTCCTTATAAAAGAAGACTAAATTGAAGTAGAAAAGTAAAGGATAGTGTTATGGAAAAATGACTAATGTGCTATTAAAGCCCATTCCCTTTTAAACATATGGCTGTAAAATGTTGGCTGTAAAAGACCTTTTGCCCGATGCTGTGTAATTATATTTTGATGACAGTAAATCTATTTATATTTTCATGATCCTCAATGGCTGTGTGACTGATGCTGGCCATGGCTGGAACACTGTTTGGTCTCTGATAGATCTTTTAGGCTGTCTTTACCTTGCTGTTTGGTCAAATGCCCATGACAATAGCTTTGTCTGTGATCTTGTTGCACATGTAACAAACATGTTAAACTTCCTAGCATGCTAAATTTATTTAACTCTTGAAACAGCAAATGTTAATTTTCTTAATAGTCCTAATTTACATGTTTTCTTAAGGCATCTGATGCCATTCAGTCTGCTGTTCAAAACCTCCTTTCTCTGTTAAACTGAGGAGCCACCAGCAGCAAACTGTCAGCCAACCCCAAACCTCAGTACATCCCCAAAACCTCAACCCATCGCCAAACCTCAACCCATCCCCAAACCTCAATCTATCCCCAAACCTCAGTCCATCCCCAAAACCTCAACCCATCCCCAAAACCTTAATCCATCACCAAACCTCCACCCATCCCCAAAACCTCAATCCATCCCCAAACCTCAGTCCATCCCCAAAACCTCAACCCATCACCAAGCCTCTACCCATTCCCAAGCATCAACACCAGTTAACACCGACTTAGGTAAATTTCAATCAAGTCACCATCTCTCTGTAAATATTCACCTTCATAAATAAGGGGCAAGTGGGCAAAGACAGATCATTCCGATCCCTTCGGTGTCAGACACTACAAAGGGTTGAAGATTGCCAATTAAAATTCTATGTATTAGATGTTCCATGTCCTACTTAAATGCTAATTTGGTATTTTGACTGTTGTGAAAATGTCTTTACAGTTCTTCATAACACAGACTGATTCCATAAATGTTATAGGTGGGACAACCATTCTGTCACGAAACCATTCTGTCACACATTCGATGCAAATCAATTCTGGGAGGTGGGAAAACTACATAATACACTTCCAGGGAATGATGAGGTATTTTTTTCTTATAAATGAATTTAAAACATTATTTAAGGTAGAATAACTACAGTATACATCATTATGTTGTTAATTTGCATTCTATATATTGTTCATTCAGGTGTGCAAAATAGTAAAATGTTACAACAGATGAATAGTATGAACAAGGATGTTTGGCCAAATGCTATTTAATGAAGAACAAGGCCATCATAATAGACAGAAAACATATTTGTGTCTACACATTGCAGGACTGGAACATCCCCCCTATTGACTGGGAGAGCAGTGGTCCCTACTGACACAACCACTGGCGTTGTGGTGCCAATCACAGAGTGCCTGTTGATAGCTGAGGAGTTTGCAGGACTAGTAGCAGCTATTGACCCAGTGGGACCTTAGTCTTTTGGCGGGGACATACTGTATGCTTGGCAGCAGTTCAGCATGTGCAGCATGTGGTTTCACTTTAATGTAAAGACCCACAGTCAGCGTAGGCATCTGACAAGGTGTTATTGGAGCACAAGCACTAGCAGCGCCTCCCTCTGCGCAAGTATTGATTATTGTTTTGGGGGGGTTTCAGAAATGTTAAACTTTACTGGACAGTAAAGTAGGGAAAGATATGACTGTTTTTCCTGAAAGAGCAGTAGGTCAGACTGCAACACTGCATGTGCACTGGAGGCAACGGCTTATTTAAGATTTCAGTGCAATTATCAAAGTTCCATCGCATTGTCTGATTTCAGAGTTAAAGTAATCGATTTGTGAAATATATATATTTTTTAATGTAGCAGACATTACTCAAGGACATAGTGACTGTGTAGCACTGCCTCTCAACCCAAGAGATAATTTTGGTAATAGTTCAGAAATTGGTTTGACCCACGGAAGACCCAGGTTTGTGTCCCCAAGTGCTCACAGTGCTCTCCAATCATGTGTGTCATAAAGGTTAAGATAAAGTTTAATGCTACATCAGGACTTTGTCCCAGAGAACAGGAAGTTAACATCTAGCCCCTCTTGTCTTATCCATCATGACCTTCCACTCAGACCACAATCCCTTACACATAAGAGTAGTAACTATTATGCTTGACCAGATCAGCAACCTTCCCATACACAACACATGATTACCATAGATCTGACTACACTGATGTTGCTTACAGGATTCTAACAACTTCTACAATACATGATTAATAACAGTAGTTCTCACTCATAGCACATGTAACACAGCTGTTGTTTATTATACATCTTATTTGTGTAATTTGTTTACTGTGCACGAAGGACATTTTTGGTGAGACCTTGTGAAAGTTTTACCTGAGATGTTCTCACAAACAAAATGTCTATTATACTTTTTTATGAAGGTTTTATTAAAAAATTAAAATAAAGATATGCCTATCTAAATCCTTTTTAAAATTCTAATAATTACTTTCATACAGGGCCGGTGGGTGTTGGATACCTTTTATCCCTCAGAAAATAAAATGATAACTTAAACCCAATGTTGTGTTTACTTGGATTTTCTTTGACTTGTATTACATTTTGTTTGAAGATCTGAAACAATTCAGTGTGACAAACATGCAATAACAGAGGAAATCAGTAAGGGGGCAAATACCTTTTTACTGCACTGTACAGTAGAATTAAAACAGAGCCACATTTGTGTGCCCCTGAAGATAAGTTGTGTATTTAAGATATTTTTACCCCAGAGAACACTAACTTAAATTCTGAAAGGCAGTAAACTGATCAGTAGGCTGAGATTCAGACCCTGTGGTATAACACAACCTTACATACCCAGAATATGACCAAGCTATATTTTTGGAACATATGTTTGAGAAAGAGTAAATTGTTGTAGTAACATAAATGATGGACCTATTATGCTAATAATGCAACATATCACCAGGTAAGTTCTCATCTAGGTATAAATTTACTCTAATCAGATTATGAAGGGCTCTACCAGTAGGCCTAAAACTGCAGCTGCCTCTCCTGGATTCCCACCAATGGGACATTGTCTGGTTGCACATTGTCTCTTGAAAGACATTTCTCCTTTGCTTCACCTGCCTGATTGTTATTATCTCTTATGAGTGTTTGGAAACATGATGTACACAAGCCTTTGGTTGTAAGGAAGCAAACAATTGTAAAAATGGTGTTATGCATGGTCCCATCCAAACCATATCTTGCTAAGCAGTCTTGTCCCTTATCAGTTGGCCCCCGTCTATTTGATTCCTTAAATTATTGATGACGAACACACATTTGTGAAAAATGTTTCAGGCTGTACATGTAATCTCAATGATGAAAGAGAATTGTGAAAGATTTGGTATGAAGTAACAGTGTTTTTTGCTAGTCTGTCAGTTCCCTTGGGTGAAGCACCAAGGGGAGCATTCAGACAATAATATTGGTATTAACACTTAACTACTGTATAAGGACGTTTGCGAGCTACAGTAGTAAGCTTTGCTCAATGTACAGCTAGCGTGTTGCTCAGGCATGCAGTAACATAATATTAGCTAGTTAGCTCATCTCAGCCTTGTTAGATCTACATATTTTTAACTGTTAGGCTAATATTTGTTATATATGTATATATACACTGAACAAAATTATAAACGCAACACTTTTTAAACTCTCATTTGACCGTGTTCACTTCATCTTGTTTAAAGTCAATGTTCGTTTTTATTGTTTCAATATAAAAGTCCACACAATGCTATGAGCTGTAGATATCAACGACATACAGCCTAAAATGATGCAGAATTGTAAACTGTGTAAACCTAAATCATATTTATTATCCAACACAAGTAATTATCAGTTTTGTTATTTTGAAGGTACGTTTTAAACGGTTTCTGGAGACTAAGCATAACCAGAACTAAGGAGGTCCTAATCTGGATTCCGTGACCAACTCAAGTAAAATGCGACTCACAAATATGTGGAGCAACTAACAAATGTGTAAGGCCACTCCCAAATGTAATGCAAGTCACAAATCTGTAAAATGCTGGTGACAAATGCTATAGCATTCACAAAAACATGTTTGAAAATAAAAAGAAATGTTACATTTATTTGCTAATCCTACTTAATTGTTGTTAACGATTAATTATTAGTTTTTTTTGGATTTTGACATTTGTTAGTAAAACTGTATGCACATGTGTTGACTGATTTGTATTTGACAGTTGCATTGTATATTTGTGACTCGCTACTTACGAGTTTACAACAATTTGATAAATTTCTATCGCCATAGATGTCCATGCATTCCAGACTTCAAGCAGTCATTGCCTGCAAAGGATTGTCAATAAAGTATTTTAAAAATGAACATTTTATTTATGATTGTGTTAATTTGTCCTGGACGGCTGGAGGAGCTGGCGACGTCGGCCACTGGGCCACAGGGGGCGCTGGCTGCGGCTCCTGGGCCGGAGCGGGCGCTGGCTGCGGCTCCTGGGCAGGAGCGGGAGCTGGCTGCGGCTCCTGGGCAGGAGCGGGAGCTGGCTGCGGCTCCTGGGCAGGAGCGGGCGCTGGCTGCGGCTCCTGGGCAGGAGCGGGCGCTGGCTGCGGCTCCTGGGCAGGAGCGGGCGCTGGCTGCGGCTCCTGGGCAGGAGGGGGCGCTGGCTGCGGCTCCTGGGCAGCAGGGGACGCTGGCTGCGGCTCCTGGGCAGCAGGGGGAGCTGGCTGCGGCTCCTGGGCAGCAGGGGGCGCTGGCTGCGGCTCCTGGGCAGCAGGGGGCGCTGGGAACACCCGGCGTCTTGGGGCTGGCACTGTACGTGAGCAAGGCGTTGGCTGCTCCAAGCTGGCCTGGGGCTCTGCCACTGGTGGTGAGAACCGGTACGGCGAATCCCTGAAGCCAGGCCAGTCCTCACTCCTCCCCACCAGAGGTGTCGCCCAACGCCTTGAAGCTGGCACTGGGCATGACTGGAGCACCTCCATCACCCCCCACGTGAGCGGCAGCGGCAAGGGCTCATCTTCCCACCCCTCTGGGGTTGGCAGACAGGCCTCGGGGTCCTCCGCCTGCCCCCATAGCACCCCCCAAAAATTT
>JACXGI010017944.1:0-13837 GCA_016801175.1 Esox masquinongy
GCCTGCTCCCTGACTGTACTGTTGCCGCCAGCCCGTGTACCGACTCTCTGCCCGTCCCTGACCACTCTGCCTATCGCTCGTCTGCCCCTTCGCCGCCGTTACGTTAAACGCCTTACCTCCCGTCCCCGTCCACACTACCTGCCCTTTTCCCACTCGCTCCCAGTCCGCGATTGGATCCTCACCCGTGCCCCTGACACAGTTGTATTAGGACTCAACGTCAACATTTTTTTAAACTTACTGGACCTAATTTTTTTTTTTACTGTCCCTCCTTCCAAAAGTAGTCATTTATCAGTGTTACAACATATAACCAAATACCTTTGTTACTGAACATGTTTAATCTTTTATATCATCATATATTATATCACATTTTTAATGTAAACATAACCAAAGAGTATGTAGTAACATAAAAAATAGGCACTGAAGTGAAAAACAGAACACCCCTCTCCTTCCAAATGGTTTTGCCTAGCTTGAAATTTACAGCGCATCCTGTGTTTAAGCGCTGCCCACTGGCTGGTTAGCTAATTCATGCACCTTAGCTAGGTATGTCTAATTACAGCTACACAACATTATATCGGTTTTCAGCCTATGAACAGCCAGCTAGCTAACATACAACATATGTGTCACGGAAGGCAACTAAGACTGCACTTTGATTAATTTCCCCTTTATTAATTACTTAACTTTGGTCTAGTATTTATGATTTAGTGTTTGTAGTTATAAGAATTTGCAGTGTCTTAACATGTAAATTGTTTTAGTTTGGCGGTATAGTATTGTGTGTTTGTCATATGAGTTGGTTTGGGGTTGTACGCGTGTGTTTTGTTTTGGTGGTACGGAGTTTGTTTTGGTTGCAGTTTTGACAGCTCTGGTTGACGCGCCCACTCCACTTGATCCACATCTGCCTTCAACTAACGCAACTAATGAGACTGCTGCAACGATTGGCCTAGCAGCAAATAAAATGATTTCTGAAATTCCAGTGGGGCAGGAGGGGAAAACGAACGAAAGAGGCAACGGGCCAGCCCGGAGTTGAGAAAAACCCTGCCTGCGGTGTACAGCCAGTAGATAGCAGGAGATCACACAAATAGCGATTTGTTGGATATCAGGCGAGTACCTGTTTTATGCGCTCTTTCAAACCAAGTCTTGTTAAAACCCGATCTAGGTGCTCTCTCTTTTTCTTCCCTACCCCCTCAAGAGGGACTGGCGACGCGAGACGGAAGACCGCGACCTCATTAAGCGAGCCCAGCTTTGCACTCTGATAGTTTGTGCCCACCCTTAAAGAGACAGCACCGACGTCTATAGCGCTGCCTCTTCGACCCTGGAATCCCGGATGACAGTTTTAAGAATGTTTTAACTATTGTGGATACAGACTTTGTTCACCATCTTTTGAGGAACTTTTTACACATTTATTAATAAATTGTTCCAAGTGATTTATTGGTCTCTGTGTGTGGCAAAATTTGGAATAGAACAAGTTGGGTGTCTTGTAGTGACAAATTATTAGTAGAGATTTAGTCCTCTAGCTTAATCCTAGTTGGGGACATTTTTGGCATCGTCGGCAGGATTCTGGTTTGCCTCACACACAGAAGGGAATCTGGATGGACAAGAGGGGGAAGTACCACCGATTACCAATATGGCTTGGCCTTGGTTTATGGGAGTACCCTGGGCCCCTAAATTCAGTAGAAAAAAGGGAGTAATAAGCTATGGAGATTGGGTTGACCAAATGAAGGCCCTCCTACGGGCCCAGGCCCTGTCGGAACAACAGAAGGTGGACTACCTGTTAAGTGCTATAGAGGGGGACGCAAAACGGGAAGAAAGAGATAGACAAACCACTAAGGACATTTTTAGGGTTTTATTTGGTTTATATGGCGACTGTGCATCAGTGGCTGATTTACGGATGAGATTTTTTAATATTAAGCAGGGGGCTGGAGAAACACTGGGAGCTTTTATCCTCAGATTACGGGAAGCCTTCCAGAGGTGGAAAAGAGGAGGGCCTAATGGGTCAGCCTGTGAAGAATCCACACTCCGTGACCATCTGCTCCTAAGCCTTCACTCCGGCCCTCTAAAAAAGGAACTACAACGTCAGGTGCGTAGGAACCCCGATGTGTCCTTTGCAGAGTTGGTGCAGGAGGCAAAGGAACTGGAGAAAGAGGGCTGGAACGATGAGGAGGATAACATGGCAAGACAAGTGACTTCTACTGCCCTGCCTCTAATTAATACATTCACTCAGTGGAAGGAACAGACCCGTACTGAGTTGTTACAATTGGTCTCGGAGCTGGGGAAGACTCTGCGTGAAGAATTACGGGAACAACGGCAGGTAAACCCCCCCCACCACTCCACGGTTCTGAGCCTCGGCGACTACGCCGTCAGCTGCAATGGGATGATCAAGGCCGCCCTATCTGCCTCCAGTGTGGGCATGCGGGTCATATGCGCAGAGAGTGTCCCTGCCTGGCTAGGGAGACTAGGCCTCCTTTAAACCGGAACGCCCGGCCACTGTAGGGCGAGTGGACGGGGTAAGCAATGAACCAGTGGAGCAACTGCGACCGGTCTTTGTAGGGGAATGCCCTGGAGTGGAGGTGATTGCTGGAGGTGTGATGTTGCCGTGTCTACTAGATACTGGCTCACAGGTAACCATGTTCAGTCAGACTTTTTTTAATGCACATTTTAAAAACAACCTGAAGGCAAGGAAGGGCTAGCATGGCTGAAGTTAAAAGCTGCAAATGGTCTTCACATACCTTATGTAGGCTATGTAGTCCTTGATTTTAAAGTGGGTGGGGTGGAGATTCCTTCTCGGGGAGTGGTTATAGTGGCTGATAGCTGTATGGAGGCACAACAAGGGTTGTTGGGGATGAATGTAATTGGGCCAGTTTGGGAAACTCTGGGTGGGGGTAACCATCCTGGGTTGAGAGTGTTCCAGTCAAATGTCTCTGCTGTATCACGAAAGGAATGGGAGCGTGCATTTGCTTGCTGCCAACGAGCTAGTGTTATTGGCCCCCTGGAAATACGACCCGCCACTGCCCGGTTAAATAAACAAACGCCAGTAGTCCTAGCCCCACAAACAGAGATGGTTTTATGGGCTTATGTCCCAGAGGCCCCAGCGAGAATGGAATACTGTGCTCTGGTGGAGGGTTTGGAGGCAGACAGCGAGTGGCAAGTAGCCCATATGGTAGCCATGGTGCAGAAAGGCAGAGTTCCGTTGCGGATATGTAACCCTCACCCTTATCCCATTGAGATTCCACAGCGTCGCCCCCTTGCTAGGGTGTGCAGACTGGATTCTGAACAGATCGGTGCTTATGACGTTACCTTGGAAGAACAGTCCGATGGCAGCTTAGAAGTAGCTGTGAGAACAACTAGAGAGACTACGGACACCACCCCTGGCTGGAGACCAGAAAGCGAAAGTGGATCAGCTCCTTGTTAAATGGTAGTGTGTCTTTTCCCAGCATGATGAAGACTTTGGGTGTACTAGTGCAGTATTCCACCAGATTCCCACTGGAACGGCCCCACCCTCTCGTGAACAATATCGGCCTATTCCACCCAAGTTATACCAAGAATTATGGTCTCTCTTGCAGAGTATGATTGATCAGGGTGTGGTCATAGAGAGTAGGAGTCCATGGGCAGCCCCTGTGGTCCTAGTAAAGAAAAAGGATGGATCGTGGAGGTTTTGTGTGGATTATCGTAAGTTGAATGCACTCACCCATAAAGATGCATACCCTCTGCCTCGTATCGAGGAGTCCCTTACCACTCTGTCTCAAGCTGAATGGTATTCTACCCTGGACCTAGCCAGTGGGTACTGGCAGGTGGAGATGAACCCAGGTGACCGTGAGAAAACTGCTTTCACCACACCGCTACGTCTTTATGAGTTTAATCGCATGCCTTTTAGACTATGCAATGCCCCAGCGACATTCCAGCGGCTCATGCAGCGCTGCCTTGGCTCTCAGGTAAATTGCTCTCTTTTAATTTACCTGGATGATGTGATTGTATATTCGGCTGACTTTGACCAACACTTAATCCACCTAGAGCAGGTCTTTCAGAAGCTGCATGAGCATGGTCTGAAGCTACAGCCCAGGAAATGTGCCTTGTTTAAGAAAGAGGTTCGGTATCTAGGCCACTTGGTCAGCAGAGAGGGTATAACTGCAGATCCGGAGAAATTGGAAGCTGTACAGGAATGGCCCCCTCCCTGCACTATACGCCAGGTACGGTCCTTTTTGGGATTTGTTGGGTACTATAGGAGATTTATCCCTGCTTTTGCTAAGATAGCGGCGCCCCTACACACCTTGTTGAATGGTGCCAAGTTGTTGGGGAATAAGAACCATGCGGTGGACTGGACCCCTAGTTGCCAAGTGGCTTTTGAGGAGCTCAAGAGGAATCTGGTAAGTGCCCCCATTTTGGCCTATGCTGACTTCACACAACCATTTAGGTTATACACTGATGCCAGTTTGGAGGGCCTTGGGACAGTGTTGGCCCAAGTACAAGACGGCAAGGAAAGGGTGATAGCATATGCTAGTCGAACACTACATCCAAATGAGCGTAATGATCAGAATTACAGCTCATTCAAGTTGGAGTTCCTGGCTCTAAAGTGGGCAGTGACTGAGAAGTTTAAGGACTATTTGTGGGGTGCAAAGATTACAGTTTTTACAGATAATAACCCACTTGTACATCTAGATACTGCAAATTTGGGGGCCACTGAGCAGCGTTGGGCAGCACAATTGGCCAATTTTCACTTTGTGCTGAAATATCGCCCAGGTGCTAACAACCAGAATGCAGATGCACTATCCCGAAGGCCTGACGCGACACCGGTGGAAGTGGCCCTGGTGGAAGAGGATGGGAAGCAGGGGCCCGAGGTGCCTACCCCACATTCTCCGCTGTTATGTGGTGGCCCCGAGTGGTTGGGCCGCCAGCAGGAGGATCCAGTACTACAGCGGGTTAGCGCCTTAGTGAGACAAAATCTCCCCTGCCCTGGTGGAGTCCTAAAGTCCTATGGCACAGGCTGGGCCCAGCTACAATTGCAAGGTGGTGTTCTGGTGCGGGTGACGGAGGAGTCAAATTCAGGGGAATGTCTCTCCCAAATAGTGGTGCCTCCTGGCTGGCGATGACTGGTGTGGAAGGATTACCATGAAGCGGTGGGACACCTGGCAGGGACAAAGACATTGTCGCTGCTTCAACGCAGCTTTTACTGGCCCGGGTTGGGTGAGGATGTTCGTAGGTGGTCACAAGACTGTGGGCATTGCCTGTTTCGCAAGCCACAGCTTGAGGTAAGAGCCCCTTTGATGTCTATTTTAACATGTTATTCGATGGAGATGCTGGCTGTAGATTACCTTTCCTTTGGCCGTCCAGGCGACGTATACCCATATGTCTTGGTGATGGTGGATGTATTTTCACGATATGCCTGGGCAGTAGCTACTAGAGACCAAACTGCAGTTACTACTGTTAAGCATTTATGGCAGCATGTCATTCAGCTGTTTGGGTGTCCAGAAAGAATTCACTCGGATCGAGGCCCGGCCTTTGAGTCAACTTTGTTGTCTGAATTGACAAAGGTCTACGGGGCACGAAAGAGCCGTACGACCCCCTACCACCCCCAAGGGAATGGGCCAGCGGAAAGGTTTAACAATACGTTGCTGACTCTGTTGCGTTCGCTGGATGTAGATAAGCAGGAGCAGTGGGCGCATAGGCTTCCTGAGTTGGTACATGCATATAATAATACGGTCAATGAATCCACATGCTTGTCCCCTTTTTTTGTTATGTTTGGCAGGAATGCTCGACTACCAGTGGACATGCTCCTCGGGGCTCCCGGAAGGATGAAGGGGGAGCTGCAAGGGGACTGGGTGCGGATACACCACCAGAAGCTGAAAAGGGCCTATGGTACGGTGACTAGGAAGGCTCAACAGAGGCAGAGCTGGGATAAAGGACCCTATGACATCCGCGCCCGGGCTGCGCCATTACTCCCAGGGGAACGGGTACTTTTAAGGAACTTCCGTTGGAGAGCGCAGGGCAAGTTGAAACCTAGATGGCAATCCCACCACTTTGTTATCGTGGGAGCCTTGTCCCCAACTAGCCCGGCATATAGAATTAGACCGGAAGATCAAGAGGGGCCCGAACGAAAGATTCATCGCAATAATCTAAGGCCATGTCCAAATTTTCTAGGGCCAGGGATATCGGCCCCAATAGACACCTTAGAGGTACCGCAAGGGTACCCGGACTTCCCCCCTTTGTTTCCCATTAGGCCTCAACCAGGAGTGGCTGTGGAGTGCGAGTCAGTGGAAGGCGCATCGGGCCCTGGGATACCGGCAGGGCGGTCGGGATCTGGAGAATCAGACAGTTCCGCAGCGTCAGCCGACCAGAACGATTTAGAGCTGAACATCCAGGGGAGCCCAAGTGTACCGGTGGAAACAGAAGTGCTGGGGGATGGGGACCCCACAGACACCACAGTGAGCCAGGAACAAATGCAGGGCAGGGGGCAGCCTCGGAAATCAGTTAGGGTCAACTTTGGGGTGAAACCTAGCCGGTACGATCATTAGTGGAGGTTGTCGGGACGACTACCTATCAAGTGGGGGGGAGTGTCACGGAAGGCAACTAAGACTGCACTTTGATTAATTTCCCCTTTATTAATTACTTAACTTTGGTCTAGTATTTATGATTTAGTGTTTGTAGTTATAAGAATTTGCAGTGTCTTAACATGTAAATTGTTTTAGTTTGGCAGTATAGTATTGTGTGTATGTGTTTGTCATATGAGTTGGTTTGGGGTTGTACGCGTGTGTTTTGTTTTGGTGGTACGGACTTTGTTTTGGTTGCAGTTTTGACAGCTCTGGTTGACGCGCCCACTCCACTTGATCCACATCTGCCTTCAACTAACGCAACTAATGAGACTGCTGCAACGATTGGCCAAGCAGCAAATAAAATGATTTCTGAAATTCCAGTGGAGCAGGAGGGGAAAACGAACGACAGAGGCAGCGGGCCAGCCCGGAGTTGAGAAAACCCTGCCTGCGGTGTACAGCCAGTAGATCGCTGGAGATCACACAAATGGCGATTTGTTGGATATCAGGCGAGTACCTGTTTTATGCGCTCTTTCAAACCAAGTCCAGTAGCTACTTAACACATCTGTAATGTTACGAGGCTCAGCTAGATCACATCCTCTTGGTAGGCAGACACATTTGTATTCAGAGAGACTTGTATTCACTAGCCTCTCTGTATTGTAGGGGCCAATGAGTGTTTTGTTTAACAGCAAACAATCATTGGACAGTGCTGCACACATTGTGATGTTATATCCTCTCTGGCCTGATACATCCACAGTGGCTCTCTGACCAATCACATTTCTTCCCCTGCGGCGTGATTTTGCTAGGTTGAATCCAGCTTCATCCACAAAGATGAATTTATGTGCAGTTTGACTGGTTTCTCTCAAAGGGTACAATGTACAACACTGTAGGTTTTCAGCTGAAACTACAATCAACTGTGTTTGGATTGATTAAATATTAAATTATTAACATTTTCTAACAAATATTAAACATTTTCTTTGTATTTCAATCTGGTTACAGTTCTGTTTTGAATGTGTTTTAACAGTTTTGAGAACAGTGTGTAAGCATTTGAGAAAACGTGCTGTGAATATATTGTTTTGTATGTGGTGGAGTAAGACTGAGAAAAGAGTTCATGGATTTGGGGGAATGTGTTCGTTGAAGGCATTTTGTGTGAAGGCAATGAAAAATTATTCAGTTTGGTCCGCATACACTTCCGTTTTGCTGACTGTGTGTTGAGTTTTGTTAGTATTTCTCGATTGCTGACAAGCATTGGTCAACATTGAAACCACAATAACAAAACTCACACAGTCTGCATTTCTAACATGCATCTTTGCCAAACAGTTAATCTCACCTCCAAAAATCACTAAAACCACCAAAACACTTCATACATGTCTCAAAACAAGCTTGTTCAACCATAACACTGGCAACAATTCTCACTCGGAAACACACATTGTCACTCATAACACACTGACCTAAAAACACTAACAGGGATCATTGCTTAAATGATGAACTTAAATCATTTTAAAAACTTACAAGATTATTCATATAAATCAGTATTTGATTATAGAATAAGAAAAACACCTCACTATTGACTGTACTACAGTTTTTCCGGATTGCTAACAAGCATCGGTCAATACTGAAACCACAATAACAAAACTTTTCACAGTGTACATTACTAACATGCATCTTTGCGAAACAGTTGATCTCACCTCCAAAACCCACTAAACCCACCAAAACACTTACATACATGCCTCAAAATAAGCTTGTTCAACCATAACACTGGCAACAATTCTCACTCAGAAACACACAGTCACTCAACACACTGATCTAAAAAACACTAATATTATTACATAAATGATCATTACATAAATGACTAACTTTCATCTTGTACGTTTTTAAAAGGATTTTTCACATAAATCAGAATTTGATGATAGAATAAGAAAAACACCTCACTTTATTGACTGTACTAATGCACACGGAAAATAATGAATCAGAAGTTCAGCAATTTGTAGAAATATGCTTTATGTTTTTTCAAAAATAAAAAGTTCAAACAAAAAATAAATTTCACAAAATTCCAGGGCTGCAATAATAACAAACAAACATCAACAAGTACCGTATTTTAGCGCATATAATGCTCGCATTTTTACAAACCGTGCACCCATACTGCGCGTTATCTGCTGGTACGCGCTATACATGATCTTTTTTACACGTTAACATTGTGCAGTCTCCTCATAATTCTATTGCAGTGCTCTGTTTCAAGTTTTGGGTTAAACAACATCAGGGATGAAAATGTCCGGCAGGCGGAATATAAAGCTACTCTCCTACTCTCCTGCATTATAACGGCGCCACCGATTTCCTTCTATATTGTAATGGCGCCACCGATTTATCTACTTTTGCAATATCTAAAATATAACAACATACGAAATAACACAAGAAAAGTTTTAAATTATTGTCGTTTATGCATTTCCTAGAAATGTATATTCACAAAGGTGAAATTCAAGTTCAAAGGTTTATTTGTCATTTGCAATAACAAGTTACGGCAATGAAATGCTTGGTTTTTCTACTCCTGACAGTGCAGTTAAGAGTTGAAAAGTAACAGTAATTATAATTTAAAAAAATAAGATAACACAATCAATCAGTAATAACACTATACAAAACACGCATCAATAATAATAACTATACAACTATACGACCGTAGTGCAATGTAGAAGTGACAGATGTGCATGATATAAGGTGACAGGCGTGCATGGGCTATGGATGGAAGGGAAGAGGGGTTCCCGAGTTGAGCAGCCTTACAGCCTGTGGAAAGAAGCTGTCCCATAGCCTGTTTGTTTTGGACTGAATACTCCTGTATCTTCTGCCTGACGGCAGCTTGGTAAACAGTCCGTGGCATGGGTGGCTGAGATCTGTAATGATCCGTTTGCTCCTCCTCCTACACCTCTCTGTGTAGAGACCTTGCAGGGATGGCAGGTCAGACCTTGTGATGCGCTCTGCTGTTTTAATCACCCTCTAAAGTGTTTTGCGGTTGAGGGCGGTGCAGCTCCCATACCAGGCGGTGACACAGCCGGTCAGAATACTTTCGGAAGTGCATCTGTAGAAGTTGGTGAGTATTCTGGAATCCATGCCAAATCTCCTTAATCGGCATAGGAAGAAGAGCCGTTTCCTGGCCTCCTTCACCACAACGTTCGAGTGATGAGACCAGGTCAAGTCATCACTGATGTTGACCACGAGGAACCTGATGTTGTGAACTCTCTCTACTACAGACCCATTGATGTGTATGAGGGCGTGGTCTCCCCGCCGCTGCTTCCTGTGATCAACAATCATCTTCATTTTGCTGATATTGAGCTGGAGGTTGTTATCCTGACACCACAAAGTCAGTGACCTTACCTCGTCCCTATAGGCTGACTCGTCATTGTCAGAGATTGTCACATCACGATTGAGACGTGAGTTGCCAGGCAGTCGTGGGTGAAGAGAGAGTACAGAAGCGGGCTCAACACATAGCCCTGGGAGGAACCAGTACTGAAAGTCAGTGAGGAGGAGGTGGCGTTGCCCATCCGCACCACCTGGGGTCTGCCCATCAAGAAGTTCAGGATCCATCTGCACATAGTGGGGTTGAGACCCAGATCCCTGAGCTTAACCGCCAGCTTGTGGGGCACAATGGTGTTGAAGGCTGAGCTATAGTCAATGAACAGCATTCTCACATATGTGTTCCCAGGCCAGCTGACAGTCTTGCCTGGGCCCGGGACGAGATAATCTTAGATGGGCCCTTTAATGTCAACCCAATGTCAGTTCTGGGCCCCCCCTACCCTGGGCCCGGGACAACAGACCCGTTTGTCCCCCCCCTATCGGCAGGCCTGTGTCTTCCTTTTGTCCCTCTGTGAGACTACAGAGTTGAGGGTCAGAGCGATGGCGTCCTCTGTGGATCTGTTTTGTCTGTAGGCAAACTGTAGCGGGTCAAGTGTTGCAGGCATGGAGTCTGTGATGTGTTTTAACTAGTCGCTCAAAGCACTTTATGATGAGTGAAGTGACAAATCGGTGGCGCGTTATAATGCAGAAGTACCTAATTACCGGTAACCTATATATTTTATTCACATTATTTGATTTTGTTGATTTAACACTAGAACCGCCAGGATTTGCTGTGAACCTAAAACTACCAGCAGCCCTATTCCCCTTCTCCTTCGCATGTTTTATTACTTGCAACTTAAAATCAGCAGTGTACGAATTGCGTTTAGGCATGTTGAAAACTAATATTATTGTGATCGCTTGGCGTAATGTAAAAGTGCGCGTAAATATACGGACTGTTTTTTATACAAAACTGAAAACGCGCACTATGCAAGGGCGCGCGTTTTGCACGGGTGCACGCAATATGAGCTAAAATACGGTATATTCATTTATAACTGATGATTCAGTTCTCAGTGGTGTTAGATGGTGATTGACTCACTGGATGTGTTGGCGGAAAAAGAACCCCAGGGGTAGTAGGACGTCAGAAGGAGGTGGGAATGGAGTATTGCTGGTGTTGTGCCGAAAACATCCCACTTGCCGAAAGCCCCCCCCCCCCTTCGCGTGAACGCGCACTCTCTCGATTTGTTTGCTTGTTGAGAGGACTGCTAATTTGTGTACATCAAGGCAGCAATCGATAACTACGATAGGCTGAGTTTCATTAGATTTTTTAAAGAAGGTTGATCGCGTGGGAAGGCACTGTGCAGTTTTCGGTTGGCTATTTGTTTCAAGTGTATTACTATAAACAAATCCTTGGCAAAAATCGGTCATATCTCCCATTTCTTATTCGAGTTGTTTTCTAAAGTAAGTAATCACATCATTTTATGGATGATATTTATCATGTGCTCCTATTGTAACTATAGATTCAAATTTGGATAACACCATATTCTTGCCTGCCAAAACTCAGTAGTGCCACAAAAGGTATTTGACTGTAGTCATAATTTTGAGCAAGTTTGGGGGGGGGGGGTAATTTCAGCAAGGCCATTAAGACCTGCCGAAATTAAGGTCTTAAGGGCTGATGAATCCAAATACATTTTTGGTTCATCAAGCAGGATTTTTGTACGACATCGAGTAGGCGAAAGGATGGTTCCTCAGTATGTGACACCAACTGTCAAACATGGAGCAGGAAGCGTGATGGTCTGAGGCTCTTTTGCTGCTTCCAGAGTCAGTGCAAGAAGCTGAGTGATTGGCACCTTGAACCATAATGGCTACCACAGCATTTTGCAGCGCCATCCAGTGCCCTCTGGTGTGAGCCTAGTTGGTCAGGATGCATCCTACAGCAAGATAATTACCCCATACATACCACCAGGCTACATCAGACCTACCTTAGAAGAAAAGAACAAGATGGTAGGCTTCAAATCATGGAATGGCCAGCACAGTCTCCTGTTTTAAACTCTATCGCGCTGGTTTGGGATGAAGTGTGAACTGGGCAGAATGGTGAAAGCAAAGCAACCTACAAGTGCAACACATTTCTGGGAACTTCTGCAAGTGTTTGGAAGAACTTTGTGAAAAATATTTGATTTCCATGGTAGAAAGAATGACATGATTGTGTTCGGTTGTTACTGTATGCTTGCAAAAGATGGCAACATTGATGAGTAAAAAAATGTTGACTCCATTTTGTTAAATAAAATGATTCCATTTCTTTTACTTTTTCTCAAGCTATTTATTTGTTCTATGCTTTAATTTCAGAGTACATTAAGACATGAAACTGTGTGAATTTCAATAAAAACTTTGAGGTATTATAAAACTTCATTTTTTTTTTTTTGACCGGTTGTGTACAGTATGCATTTCACATGACTAGCAATACAGCCATGCATGTTGGTCATGGATCTTAAATAAAGGTAGGGGCATGGATCAGAAATCAGTCAATTTCTGATGTGTTGAAAAGCAGATGAGCTTCCCTGAGGTTGGTTTCTGACAGTTGGTGGAGACGTTCTTGGGTTGTGTGAACCCAGTTTTCAGGGGTCCAGGTTGCTGGTCTCAGATGATCCTACATTTGAAGAAGCCGGGAGGTGCAGGGCTGGTGTGGTTGCACGTGGTCTGCCATTGAAAGTGTGGTTGGAATCATCACAATTCTAATACTCAACACACAGTTGTCTTGGTGATAACATTTACAGTCATGCTGTAGTCATACGGAATCAGGATGTTGGCATTAATAAAAAACGCCACAGATAAGCTCACCTGTGTTTTGGAACAATGGATGAAAGAGAGAATATTAATTAATCCTCTTTAAATGCCTGTCATGTAACGTCAGTCATTTTTGTGTTTCTATGAATAACACCCATTTTAATGTGTGAGAGGTAGTGAGAGTGGAAGTGGGCTGGCTTGGCAAATGTAAACTACTTCTCCATTCCAGTTACAGAGCAATGGTTTCAGTTAGAACAGCCTGTAAATTCTTTGCAATTAAATATTTATTATATTTGATACAACTGTTGATGAATCACAACAATAAATGTTTTAAATCCAATTTGATAAGTGCGCATGTTGTTGGAGGTTGGTGTTTGTTGTCTTAGCAGGTATGCTGCTGAGAAATGCAGGGTGTCAGTTCCCCCCACACGCAGGTTATTCTTTTGACAACTCATTTCCACCACATCTGCACCGGACGCTGCAAAGGTGTGAAAGAAACAGACCAGAAAGAGGTAGAGATAGACACTGAAACGAGACTGCAAGCTAGACAAGTGTGTGTCTGTGCATGTATGTCTGAAAGAAAGAGCAAGAAGGTGTGAAGAGAGAAATGGATACAAATCATGTGGTTTGATGGGGGGTGACAACATGAAAGAAAACGGTGCCACATGATGTAAAGAGATTAGCGATAACTTTATCAAGATAATTCACTTTAGGTTCATTCATAATAAATTCTGAACGAGAGACATGTAGCACAGTTATCCAGGCCATTTGGCCAGATTCACAGCTACTAGAGGATGGTGAGAGGAGGATTGATTATAATAATATAGGAATGGAATGAATGACATTGTATTAAGCATATGAGCCTGTCCACCAGAATAAAGATAGCACCAGCCATATGTGGTTAATGCATGTAAGTCCAGGCTCTACTTATCATACCGGTATTCAAAACTTGATCAGATTTTTTAAAATCAGCTAACTCGCTAGCTTGGCTGGTTAAATAACAACAATAAAAAAATACATCAATCAATCAATCAAATTTATTTATAAAGCCCTTTTTACATCAGCAGTTGTCACAAAGTGCTTTTACAAAACACCCGGCCTTAAAACCCCAAGGAGCAAACAACAGTAGTGTTGAATTTCAGTGGCTAGGAAAAACTCCCTAAGAAGGCCGAAATTTAGGAAGAAACCTAGAGAGGACCCAGGCTCAGAGGGGT